>JADDOH010012906.1:0-42778 GCA_016648135.1 Agrypnia vestita
AATTTAATCGTTTGTTGTATTTTAATTATGTATAAACCTGCTACTTTACACTTTTTTGCATATATACTTTTTTTACATATATGTCTAACCTCATTATGTTTAAACTATGTATATATACTTTTTTACATTTATACCCGTTATTTTTCTTTTACATTTAATCGTTTGTTGTATTTTAATTATGTATAAACCTGCTACTTTACACCTTTTTGCATATATACCTTTTTTTACATACATGTCTAACCTCATTATTTTTAAACTAAGTATATATACCTTTTTACATTTATACCCTTTATTTTTCTTTTACATTTAATCGTTTGTTGTATGTTAATTACGTATAAACCTGTTGTAAAAGGCTATTAAGCCGTGTAAACAATTAATAATAATAATAATAATAATAATAATAATAGTAATAATAATAATAATAATAATAATAATAATATTAAGAATAAAACTAAATCGGCGGACCCTAAAAGTAATATGTATTGACCTTATAAGATGTAGACTAGTGGGGTTTTATTATAGAAGCAATCAATTCTTTAACAACAACAAGTGGACAAGTGGTTGCTTCATGGGTTTGTTAAAACTTATAAATGGATGGAACCTAGATTCAAAGCTTAATCCCGGTATTTCGGATAAATATAAGAATATGTAACATCAGAAAATAACGGGTAACGGGTTTTATGAAAAATATCGGTGCGTATAATCATTAGAGTATGATCATTAGAATTGGAGTCTAGTCTCGATGACCCGGGAAGTACGGGTACGTAAGGCGGAAATAAGGACTATGTTGCAGTATTATTAAGATATATAAATACTTACAATTGTCGAGCTAGAGTCTAATTCCGGTATCCCGAGGAATATAAATTCAAAGAAAGGGAAATAATGTCTAGTTTCGGTTTGGTTAGAGTATATACACCGTATAGTTACAGAGGCTGGATACTAAGCCCCAGCTACGGAAACTTAAAAACGCGTGATGGCAGGATCAAAGGTTAGGTCGCGAACTATAGTTAATTAGGGGCCTGTGAATCGTGTGCGCGTGCGAGGCGAGTGTTCGCAATCCTTAGGTATAAAGTGAGGTACTTAAAGTGAAACTACGAAGCACTGGAATGGATATAATCGGCGGCAGATGGGTAAGTCATGTCATCCTCTTTCCGTTTTGAGATTATAACGATATATAAAGGTGGCGCACGAGTAAGAAGAATGGTCTCGGGTTCGATACCCCAGACAGAGACGGAAGAAGCGCCGACAGTGAAAGCTAACCCCTGTACCGTAAACTTTAAATATACTTTTATCCACAGGTGTTTGTTTGCATGTTGGATCCGTACTGACCATAATAGGGGCGAATTAATTCGCCAAATAACCCTTCTCTGCATGTGTGTGAACTTCCAGGGATCGCGCGGCCCGTGTGCTCGACGCCGAATTTAATTATTCATTTCTATTTATTTATTTAATTGATGAATCATTAATACATTAGGTGTTTATTTGTCTATTCATATGCCGCGTCCCAGTTATATATAGTCAGGCGGCGTTTCGATAGCATCATCATCGGCCCGTGTGCTCGACGCCGAACTTAATTATTCATCTCTATTTATTTATTTAATTGATGATTCATTAAATAATTAGGTATTTATTTGTCTATTCATATGCCGCGTCCCAGTTATATATAGTCAGGCGGCGTTTCGATAGCATCATCATCATCACCATCACCAGCAGTGTCCCAGTTATATATTGTCAGGAGACGTTTCAATAGTACCATCATCATCATCTTCATTAGCGGTATTCCAGTCATATATAGTCAGGAGGCGTTCCGATAGTATCATCACCATCATTAGCAGTGTCCCAGTTGTATATCGTCAGGAGACGTTTCAATAGTACCATCATCATCATCTTCATTAGCGGTGTTCCAGTCATATATAGTCAGGAGGCGTCCCGATAGTATCATCACCATCATTAGCAGTGTACCAGTTGTATATCGTCAGGAGACGTTTCAATAGTATCATCATCATCATCTTCATTAGCGGTGTTCCAGTCACATATCGTCAGGAGGTGTTTCAATAGTATTATCATCATCATCTTCATTAGCGGTGTTCCAGTCATATATAGTCAGGAGGCGTTCCGATAGTATCATCACCATCATTAGCAGTGTTCCAGTTGTATATCGTCAGGAGACGTTTCAATAGTATCATCATCATCATCTTCATTAGCGGTGTTCCAGTCATATATAGTCAGGAGGCGTTCCGATAGTATCATCACCATCATTAGCAGTGTCCCAGTTGTATATCGTCAGGAGACGTTTCAATAGTATCATCATCATCATCTTCATTAGCGGTGTTCCAGTCACATATAGTCAGGAGGCGTTCTGATAGTATCATCGTCATCATTAGCGGTGTTCCAGATTTATATCGTCGGGAGGCGTTGCGATAGTATCATCATCATCATCGTCATCACTAGCGGTGGTTCAGCTTTATATCGTCAGGAGGCGTTTCAATAGCATCATCATCATCACCATCATTAGCAGCGTCCCAGTTGTATGTAGTCAGGAGGCGTTTCGATAGTATCATCATCAACATCATCGTTAGCAGCGTCCCAGTTGTATATAGTCAGGAGGCGTTGCGATAGTATCTTCATCAACATCATCGTTAGCAGTGTCCCAGTTATATATAGTCAGGCGGCGTTTCGATAGCATCATCATCGGCCCGTGTGCTCGACGCCGAACTTAATTATTAATTTCTATTTATTTATTTAATTGATGATTCATTAATTAATTAGGTATCTATTTGTCTATTCATATGCCGCGTCCCAGTTATATATCGTCAGGAGACGTTTCATTAGTATCATCATCATCATCTTCATTAGCGGTGTTCCAGTCATATATAGTCAGGAGGCGTTTCGATAGTATCATCAACATCATCATCATTAGCAGTGTCCCAGTTATATATTGTCAGGAGACGTTTCAATAGCATCATCATCATCACCATCATTAGCAGCGTCCCAGTTGTATGTAGTCAGGAGGCGTTTCGATAGTATCATCATCAACATCATCATTAGCAGTGTCCCAGTTATATATAGTCAGGAGGCGTTTCGATAGTATCATCATCAACATCATCATTAGCGGTGTCCCAGTTATATATCGTCAGGAGACGTTTCGGTAGTATCATCAACATCATCATCATAGCAGTGTCCCAGTCGTATATCGTCAGGAGGTGTTTCAATAGTATCATCATCATCATCATCATTAGCAGTGTCCCAGTTATATATAGTCAGGGGGCGTTTCGATAGCATCATCATCATCATCATCATCATTAGCGGTGTTTCAGCTATATATCGTCAGGAGTCGTTACGATAGTATCATCATCATCATTAGCGGTGTTTCGGCTATATATAGTCAGGAGACGTTACGATAGTATCATCATCATCATCATCATCACTAGCGGTGGTTCAGCTATATATCGTCAGGAGGCGTTTCGATAGTATCATCAACATCATCATCATTAGCAGTGTCCCAGTTATATATCGTCAGGAGACGTTCCAATAGTATCATCATCATCATCATCATTAGCGGTGTCCCAGTCATATATAGTCAGGAGGCGTTCCGATAGTATCATCATCATCATTAGCGGTGTCTCCGATATATATATCGTCAGGAAACGTTACGATAGTATCATCATCATCATCATCATCACTAGCGGCGGTTCAGCTAAATATCATCAGGTGACGTTTCGATAGTGACAACATCATCTTCATCAGTGATGGCAGGGTTCCAGTTACACATCAGTCGGAGATAATTAGGCAGATCCCATCATCATCGATGGCAGGATTCTAGCTGTACACCATTTGGAGAAAATACACCGACATCCCTGGCCAGGGGCTAGGCATATCCCTACTGTCCAGATCCACCTTTCCATCTACTAATACGAGGGGTCATGGCCTCGTGAAACCACATGGCAACCAACCATTACAAGTATTTATTTATGTATTGTATATGTATGTATATGTATGTATATTATATTTTATTAGTATGTATCTATTCGTACGTAGTGTATGAGGGGGCTCTTCACGGGTGGCACAACACCCGTGCGGATGTCTTCCCTCGTCTGGAATGGATTGAACGTATTGATGCATACCAGATTATAATAAGTACTACCTGGGAGGGTGATTGCAGTCACTGTAGTGTCGCGAATGGCCAATGGGCTGTAGTTGCTCACAGGCGAGGGTTGGGGAGCCTAGGAAACTCCCCCTCCCCACTCGCATATTTTTGACTTGACAGGTGGCCCGGGACCATCTTTACAGTAGCTTCAGTATATATACCGTAGTTTAACTTAGTTTAACCTGGAGGAGTTGGAATTCGGGGGGCAAACTGGCTCTGAGCCCGGACGCCAGACACTGACGCGAGGGATGGTGCGGTACTTTGCACAGAAGAGGCCCAACATGAAAAGGCGCATCCAGGCTCAGGTCAACGTATCCGGAACTCGTGTCGGGAGAAGGAAGATGGGATCAGTCACCGATGAGCCTTTGGGTACGGAGGGGCCGAATTTAAAGCAACCACATTTTCCGCGTACACATACATTTACACATACCTTCTACAATCCCCTTATCCATTAGAACCCAACGTACCACTAGAATGAGACATAGGGCCAGATACAGGTGACGGAACTTAGGCCGGCTAGTAAATAAACGTAACAATGTAATTGATATAAAGATAATGCAGAGTAAATATAAAAGATCGTAAGGAATAAGCACAGCGAGATAACGGCGGAAGATAAAATTATTAATCAGCGAGGGCGTCGAAGACGGAATCATCCATAGGAGCGGCTACGAAGGACTCGAGGGCTTTCAGGGGATCTATGTACTCTATATGTGCATGCGCATGTGATAACGGCACGTCACTAACCTTTCCAGTGGATGGCGGTCGATCCCATACAGGTAGGACAATGGGGGATCGAGCGGAGAGGGCATGGAAGCAGAGGATCGCGCACTCTGGAAGCGCAGCTACACCAGATGCAGTGGTTCCAGTCCGTAGGAATGATAGGTAAATAATATAGGGCCACGGAACATAGTATGTTTAGCAATTGCACCGTAGGGCTTAATTGACGTGCTAGGTAGTTTTGTTTGCGTTTTCCATGAACATTCACGAACTTCATACCCCAGTATTTAATTTAAGTTTAGCTTGCGTCAGGGTTACCACAAAACCAATTCATCCCCTATAGTTCGAAACAAAAAATTACACAACGTGAACTGGGGAGGTCTTGAATAAAGCGAGGGTGTTTGGAAATACTACGTTAAAAACCGTAGAGCCTTCACCCGACGTAGATAGATAGCTTGTTTGCCTCTAACAAGGCGTAAACTCAGTTAGGAGTAGGATCGAGCTGAAAGGTGAAGAAGAGGAGCCATCACACGCCCTTATAGGCTTTTACAAATATACAGAATAAAAAAATTTAAAAATAACAAAGCAGTTAAAATAATAATACAGTTAAAAGTTACAATAACAATATTTTGACATAGTTAAAATCAAACCTTCAAATTATTATCAGCATTTAAGTATAATTCTTTTGAAAAAATTATAAAAAATTATATAAAAAAAATTATATAAAAAAATATATTTAATAAATTTTCAAATACCTGCGTCATTATTAAAATAAGTATTATAACTAACTAACTAACTTACCATCACGCCATTATTAAAATAAGTATTATAACTAACTAACTAACTTACCATCACGCCGTTCCGCCGTGCCCCTGGGGTAAGCAGAGAGGATAGAGCGCCATACTCTTCTGTCCTGACATACAACTTTCACTTCGTCTACATTCATCTTCGCATTGATTGACGGTTGTTCAGGCTTCTAACAGGACCATCTTCCAGTATCTGGTTAATCTGGTCACGCCACGTCTTCCGTGGTCGCCCTCTCTTTCTGGCGCCATCAACATCATATATATTTCTATATATTTCTATTAGTATTATTGTATGTAAAAATTAATTACTGTTATATATGTCAATAAATAACTACCCCCTTCGTCATCCCTTTACTTTCTATTTGTCGGCCATATTGATTTACAATTAGTTCTAATATTGCCTCTGAAGATGATGATTGTCCCCATCGAAAGCGCTTGGGCTTATATAACTCAAATAAGTGGAAAAAAACGTTGTGTTAATCATGAACTTCCACTCTGTAAACGAAACAACGCTTAATTTATTAGCTATTTTAAAATTAATAAAACGTACATAATTTAAGTCAAATCGACGTATGTCAAATGTGCAAACCCGTGTATAAAGTAATCATACATATTTCAATTAATCATTGATTCAAAATTGAAAATATTGTTGGCAACGACCAAATGAAAGGATAAAGCCATGTATTCACTAGAGGACAAATTGTCCCTCAACAGCACGCGCGGCATAGAGTCTACGTGACGTTGCAACGTCGTGCACTGTTCCGCGACCTCGCGCACAACATAGCGCGGCATTTCTACGTGCCGTGGCAACGTTGCCATGCGCACGGTACCCGAGCGTGCTCACTGCAACATTCCGCGGAGCGTCAGTACCACGTGGTATGTTTACAAGTGAATACGCATGCGCTGTATCTGTCAAGATGACAATGCGGGGAAACGAAATCGTTCTCGAACTCATGGAGCTGTATCGATCGAAGATCGCATAGAATGTCCGTCCTTCTTTCTCTTTGCAGTAAATAATTTCGCAATTCTCTCTTTTTTTCTCCTCTTACTTGTTCGATAAACTCATTAACAAAACAGATACGCGGCTATCATCATAACCTCATAGGGCGATATATTCCGCGACGTTGGAAAACAATAATTATTTGCAAAAAGGACCTTGTTTTTAATAATATTCAATTTACTACAGTAAAACCTCGTTAATTTGAAATTGCGACCCAAAAAAACATTTCGAATTGCGCGGAACCCCGTTTTCGCCAAATGAGACACCGCAGCTGTCACCCATAACCTCATCGGATGACATTTCCGCGCCAAGATATGCGAGTCCCGGTGTGTAAACATCAAAGACCGCGTCATTGTCCCCGAAACATGAGCGTAGATGTTGATGCGACATGTCGAGCGGAATGTTTCGCGATTTGTCCCCTAGTGAATACATGGCTTAAAACACTCGGTCATTGACTTTTCAACTCCCAATTTGATTCCCAATTACTCAGTCAATGGCCAATTGAAGGGCAATGTCGGCGAAGTAATTTAAGCAAATATTATTTGCATTTAAATATTTATGGAGTATTTTTAGTACCTCCAGATAAACATCCGAATACCTATCTACTTAAACTAAAAATACTTACTGAATGTTTAGGTAGAGTACACGCTTCACAACTTTGCACTATTTAATGTACTGATACAATTGTGTATGATACACAGTTGGCATCAGTATACAGGCGGACCTCGACTTTCGAACATTCGACTTTCGCACAATTCGCTATTTCGCACATTGTCACGCTGTGGGGTAAAGATATCCCCCTCTCGCTCGCTTACAAGCAAGTGGAATCCTGGTATCACTTGCATCTTACTTCCTTCCGTCACTTTGCTTGTGAGCTAGCTAGGATAGAGATTTAGTCTTGCGCAGGAAGGAAAGATAATAATTTACCATTTAAAATATTATTAATCTTAGACAATGCTCCAAGACACCCAAAATCTCTACAGAATTTATACACGGAAATCAATGTTGTGTTTCTTCTTCACAATAATATCTGCCTTATACAGCCTATGGACCAAACGGTGATAGCTATGTTTAAACGATAATTGTATGAGGTCAATAATGACTCAGACTATCGAGGTAACTGACAGGGAAGGTGGGCCTACATTAAAAGATTTCTGGAAGAACTACAATGTATGAAACGCAATAAACAATATTGGAGACACGTGAGACATGTAGCGTGGGCTAAAATAAAAGAGTCAACCATGAAACCTTCATGGAAACAATTTTATAAATTGTGATGAAACTCCAGAAACTATCACAATTGATATAGTCCGCCTAATGAATGAACTAAACTTAGATGTTACTAATGAGGAAGTTAATGAGATAATAAAATCTCATTCAGAACCTCTAATAAATTAATATTTAATTGAGCAACAGGAGTATGAAAATGAAATATATAATGAAAGTGAGGAAGAAGAAGCTGATCAAATCATCAAGACTTTAACAATGAAAAATATGAATGAAGCCTTCATGCATCTTGACAATTTTTTTAAATATTATGGAAGATTGTGATCCCAATGGAGAACGCATATCTCGAGTGTGTAGGCCGATCAATATAGTCATAGCATGTTTTAAAATACTATATGAAGAAAAGAGAAAGAAGAGTGACAAACAATTAGCTCTTGATAACTTTTTAAGGGAAACACCCGCAAACCCCACTTAAACATGCCTCTTAAACCACTTTAACGCCTCTTAAACATCATATATTTACTTGATAAATAAATATTTTAAAATACAGACAATTTTACTTTTTTTTACTTCCCTCTTCTTTCGAACATTCAACATTCGCACACATTTTCAGGAACCAATTATGTGCGAAAGTTGAGGTCCGCCTGTATTAGTAGCCATCCTTACCATGGTTGGTTGACGGCGCAAACAGTGTGCAACTGACGAACTGACTTTAGAGGTGGGAGCACAACTTATTTGTTTACTGAAAGCTAAATAATAACGTTTACTCTAACCATATAAATATGCCAAACAAAATGCATATTATAATTATAAAGTTGATTATCGATTATTATTATTATTGATTTTAAACTATAGTATTGGTGATTATGCTTATCTTTTTAAAAAAAAGTAACTCATAAAAACCAAGTTCTTATTATACTCCCTTTCTCATTTACTAGTTGAAACATTTTTTTTGCATAACCTACGCTTTGGGCTTCGGTCGGGCGACGAAAGGGAGTATTAAAACAATTCATAAAATCAAAAATTATACTATAACCAGGTTTCGCGTCTACCAGACGCGTTGAAATGTTTTCATACAACTTAATAAGTTGTATGAAAAAACCATTCAAAATTTGAAAAATCCAAAATTTTTTTTTTTAACGAAAATTTGATAGATCTTCTTGATCGTCGCCACGAGTCTGCTTGCAAAGTTTCAGCTCGATTGGATCACGGGAAAGGGGTTTAAAATGGATCCAAAGTTTTTTCGTCAGACAAGAAGACAAGCAGACGCCACGAGTTAATATAAAGGGAGTAAAAAATAAGCCAGAAACATTGAAAAGAAATGCAATTTTTGATATAACTTATCTACGTAACTGTCGACAAATTAATAATAATATTATAAATAATAAATTAATAACGTAATAGGTAATTGTAAGGTTTTTAAATAAAGAAAGTGTAAAGAACATTTCTTCCACCAACAAGCCTCCCCAGAGTTTTTTGCTACTGGCTATCTTGGTATCAAAGTGAAACAATAATACTAAGAGCGATGTATTTAATTTTTCGTGATATGTATTTTTTGGTATTTTATTTGTGATATTTTTGCTTTTTTATTTTATTTTCTTTGTATTGTGATTTTATTTTGCGCTTTGATATTTTCTTTGAAATAAGTTCTTATTTTCATAATGCACCCCAGAGACGGTGAAGGGTTTTTTGTAATTTCGTTAGCAGCGTAGCGAGGAAACTGCTTTAGCATTAAAACAATACCAATTTAGATGGCGAAATTGTAGTGCTGGTACGGGAGCTTTCGCACGTAGAAAGGCCTTGGGTATGCGGTAGATCCCACTTTACTGTTGTAGTAATTCTAGCAAGTTACAGACGGACATTAGAAATTAGGATAGTTGATGCTTGTTGTACAATCACACCATGATATTAAATAGCCGTATATAATAAGTTAAATGATAGACCATCGCACATTCGTACCACAGATTTATTTTGTTTCTTCCACATTTTTATGTCGTTGGCAAATTGTATTATTCGCTTGTATACAAACGGCGTTGTCAGTTTATAAACGTAATCAGTTATACAAATTGCCGAAGGTAAATTGTTTATGACTCAATTGTATCAGGTAAAGTTAGGTTATAATTAATATTAATTAACTTTGTGTAAACCACTTATTTATTGAAAGAAATCAACATGTTTCAAAGCCAATCGCTTCTTCATCAGGAAATTTCTGATGAAGAAGCGATTGGCTTTGAAACATGTTGATTTTTTTCAATAAATAAGTGGTTTAAACAAAGTTAATTTATATTAATTATAATTATGTTACCACAAAATAAATTTGCTACATTTGAAGAAAAAGTTAGGTTAGGCTATTAAAAGTGGTACTAATTCGAACAAAATGCCTCGGCAATTTATAAACGGTGGTATTAATGTCTTGAAACGTATTAGAAAATGACACTTAACATTCGGCATAAGGCATTTTTTAAAACGTATTTATCATTGTAAACTAAGGACACCGTTTGTATACAGGCGAATAATATAATTTGCCTGTATACAAACATATACATCAACTTACATTAATCCATGTCTTTATGACATTAACTGTTCGAAGAATATGTTTTCTTCTTCTGTATGAAGGCTTGAACTTTGTGATGACATTATTATTAAAATAAAACACAAATTACTTTGTTTTCACCAAAACAAAGTAATTTGTGTTTTATTTTTATGACATTATTTTTTTTCAAAAATCATTTTATTGTACAGATATAAAGTAGATGTGTATCTATCCAACTGTTCTATCATGAGTCAAATGGACTGAAAAGGAACAAAATCTCGTCCGCTATAAAAAATGCACTGATGACTATTTCATCTAAAGGTCATAACAATGCCTAGGTATCATAATAACACAAATAACCTTATTTTCAGGGGTAATGTTAATGTGTGGTTAGACATTTTAATGTATCTAACGCCCTTGGGGGTCGATTTTATAATAGATTTACTATCCAAGTACATAAATTTACCTTCAATAAATTTATGTTCCCTGAGTCTGTCAATCATTTAAGTGCCCGTTGTAAATTTTGCACAGTTATCCTTTACTACTTTACGCAAAACATAGAACCCCCCTACCTAATCAATTCTAAGCTATTACTCACACAAAGAGATAAATGAGCTTTCGATTTTGCGTAATAAGTCTTTGGGACCTTGTGTAAAGTTGCTTCCTACAGATAAATAGCAATTTGTGTATAAATATTCTTAATGCGAGCATTTATCATAAATACATGTTGACCGCGAATCGGACGAAACGTAGATCAAAGTTGTAGGTCTGAAGCTTGGCTCTGTCATATAAAATTTAACCGAAACAATAAAATACTTTCAAATATGTTTTAATATACTTTGTAATACACACACAATATGAGTTATTAATTTACAACTATAGTTTCGAGAGGAGCAGTCCCTCTCATCATCAGGTATAGATAATAACTAACTTAAATACAAAATTTATCAATCTAATTGGGTAGGTCAGGGGGGTCAGGGGGGCGCGCGGCAGGGAAGGGTATTTTTTTCGCCGAACAGCTCTAGGAGTGGTGAACTGGACTGAAATGTGATATTATTTATTAATGTGTTTCCAGAATTTAAATTTTTTAGGATTTCAACGGTCACAAATTAAAATTACTCCACTCGGTTCCCCATAGACGATGGATAATGAATAGTTTGGAAACCGTTGAAATCCTAAAAAATTTAAATTCTGGAAACACATTAATAAATAATATCACATTTCAGTCCAGTTCACCACTCCTAGAGCTGTTCGGCGAAAAAAATACCCTTCCCTGCCGCGCGCCCCCCTGACCCCCCTGACCTACCCAATTAGATTGATAAATTTTGTATTTAAGTTAGTTATTATCTATACCTGATGATGAGAGGGACTGCTCCTCTCGAAACTATAGTTGTAAATTAATAACTCATATTGTGTGTGTATTACAAAGTATATTAAAACATATTTGAAATTATAATGTTGCACCACGAAGTATCTGCCAAATCTTTCAATGACAATAAAATACTGGTTGTGCGATACAATATATGCTCAATATAAATAAATATTCAGATACAATATCCGATGAATATTCTCACGAATTTCTAGGAACTTTAAAATCGTCGTGTGTACTTTAATAAAACATTGATCTCAGGCATATTATACCTCGATTCATTATTAATAAATTAGCAGCTCTTCGGATTTATAACGGCTTTATTTAAATACATGATCTCATCAGAACAAGTAGAAGCAGAATGCTAGCTACACTTAAATCACCGGGTTGAAGGTTTTCGTTGTTAATGAGAAATGATCTTCTCGATCCTCTGTATCGTAGTCTCCAGATTCTCTTCACCATAACCTGAAGATCTTGAATGATGTATGACAACAATTTGAATCTTTGGTCATTCCGACATGATCATGCGATCAGAAGCAATCTGTTTACCAATAATTTACAAACATGATGAGTATTAATCTCTAACTATAATTAGGAATCAAAATTGTCCTTAAACGATGCGATATAATATGTAGTCTGGATATCCTAATCTTCAACAAAGCATCATTTAATATAAATTCATTGTAATCGCCGTGATCTAGAAACCAGTAAAGAGAAATAAAGCAAGATAGATGCTCAAAATGCAACCATTAAAATTTTTATAGGTTTTATGTTTAGCAGGAACAACTTATTCATACTAACATCATCATCATCTTCGTATTTATCTTAAGAATTTTCACTGTCTTGCCAATCCAACTTGACCAATCAATGTCTAATCTGTATTAATTTATTATCTACTTTTTGCTGTTTTTTCCAGCATCTCAGGAAGATACGTCTTGGTAATCGCTCCTCTGGAATTCGCAAGTGTCTTACCTCTGTGTGGGAGTTACGATTGCTCTCGCCAATGTGGTTACCTCTCTCCCGGTCCAATATTATTACTCTTGCTATTTCTCTAAATTTACTAATTTCTGCAGTTCATATTTAGTGTCCATTGTGGCTACTACACATTTTACATACATATTTTTTGATGTAGTATGTCTGCTTTTTTCCAGTAGGTCCCTAATTATCATGACCCACTACCGTTACGAATGACGGGCCAGCTATCTCCGTTTTACTGTACTCTCAAACACTATTTGTTTATCACATCATGTGAGGTATAAAAGCAAAGTCATCCCTGACCTTTGACCTGAGCATCAAAAATGTCCATGTCCATCATCATGTCCATAATTGCATTTTAAAACGTTATGTGAAAATTAGTATATTTAAAAATAAATACGTTGTGTTTAATCTTACATTCCGTTTTATAAAGGTGGGGTGGGTCGTTATACAAAAAAGACGACATACTAAAAGGGAAAAAAATATCAAAGTAAGTACATTAGTGTTTATCATATTTGCGCGTCGAACACCCAGCCTCTGAACATAATATAAGCTATTTTTTAAGCTTATTTTGATTTCAAATACTTGTTAACATATCACCTCAGAGCAGGGTAAACAAATACATATAATTATAAGTCTTCATTGCAAAATAAGCATGGCACCTCGTCAGCAAACCTCACCCATTAATAGACATGTTATCATGGTTAATATAATTATAGTTTGATATACGAAGATGCTATTAATTCTAATGATAAACAACCGAGGATACCGATTATATTCTTTGGATCATCTTTATTAATTATTCTAATTAATGCACGAGTACTTTTTGCAGACGATAACTAATCGGTCGCAATAAACATTAATTGTTGGGTATTATTTTAAGGATTCGATTTAGAAAATAATTATATATATAAATATATATATGTTCGTGACTGGCTTTTTATAGTGATGTCATTGCTTTTCTTTGTATTCATTTGATTGTTATTAAGCAGGGTTTATATAAGTGGAAAAACCGGAGAATTCGTTGAAAATAATGGTTAATTTATATATTTCGTATAAATACGTTTTGCATCAATTAATGCATGATAAATGAACAGTCATCAAAGGCGTAAATAAAGATATTAAAGTTAAAAAAAATTCTTGAAATAATATTATTATTATAATCCTTTTTCTGTTTGGAAATAAGTAGTGATAACCTAAATCTATTGGAAGTTGAGTTCTTAGTGTATCAGCGATTGCCTATCGTATAATGAGTAGTCAGTTACCAATCATCATTTCAATCTAATAAAAATCTGATATTATTAATAAAAATGCAAAAATGTTTTCACCACCTATATATTGAAAATATCAACATGTTTCAGGACCAATGGTCCCTTCGTCAGGATACAATGTATACTAACAAATTGAAAATCAAAAATTTTAGTAGGCATAGACAATAAAAATATAAAAAAATAATACATGGGAAATTAATAATAATTAATTATTAATATAGAAACAAGTTTAAAAGATAACTATTTGTAAAAAGGACCTGGTTATTTAAGTTCTTATAAGTTATTATGTCAGTTATTGTCGTAGTTGACTATTTTAACATAACTCCGGATGATGATTTGAGAGATTTTATCATCGACCTTGAAAATCTATGAGTGCTAACAGAACAATAGACCCTAGAAATAATAGGATCAAGTCAATGCAAATAAATAAGCTAAAACGTAATATTTATAAATAACAAGAACTAAATTTATAGTAGAAAAAATATATGTAAAGAGTAATTTGTATGAAAGAAAAAGTAATTAAAATAACAAACATAGAACAGAACTTTACTACTTCGTTATATGGTCGACTGAAATGGAGACTGCAAATTATGAAAGAAGACAAGGTACCTATCTGTTAAAAAATGCAACGCAAATAATGAAAATTATATGGTCGAAGACAGAACCTGGAATATATCTGTCGACAAAGGACACTGCAAGGAATACTAATGATTCGATCGATAATAGTCACCTCAAAGTAAACTCTGTGTCGGTCGATAGATTTTGCATTTCCGGAAACAGTGACCGAATGCAATCTAGAGTCTTCCATTAAATTTCTGAAAAAACTGACTTCTGTATTCTAGACGATCATTGCGTACATTAAATCAATCCTCGTTGGCTCAGCAATTTCTGAATTCCCGATGGCGCCGTGAGGTCACCACCATCCAAGGATGCATGAAGTTCAAAGAAAAAAAACGAGTCGCCTCGCGTATCCGAGTAAAGAGGCGCCGGTTCTTGGAAGTCGTCAGGGAAGATAAAGAAGATGATTCACAGGTCGTGAGGCGAAACCTGTTTCTGACGATGAACCGAGATCTTCCTCTCCGGCAAGACGTCAATGGATGGCGTGCCGCGGATAATAATTAAACGAATTCGTAATATGCTGATGCAATTGTTGCACCCATGCACAATTGTGATGCATTCGTTTACGAGAAGGTTGATGAGGTACTCACACCATCATCCACGTGTAAAGTGTTAGAAAAAATGTATTAATCAAACGAGAGATTTCTTTGTGCACTAAGACTAGCTCATTTAATATGTTTACCGTATACGTTAGAATACAATGCATTAATACATTAAGATTCAATTGATCATTAATTTTTTTAAATGTGTTTTTTATTTTATTATATTAGGTTAACATATTTAAATTAAGAAACGTTTCTTAAACGAGCCCAATTTGTTATTGGCATTTCTTCTACATAATCAAGTCACGAAAAAATTAGAGTAGAATTTTCCTAAATCCCTGCATATTCCACTATCTCTAATGTAAAAATGTATTTTCTCTTAATTTTTCAACACTTCATTTTGTGGTATTTTTATTTTTTTAATTAAGTCTGAATATGACACACTACATATTTTACGGTTCGACTACATTATAAATTATTAGTATTTTATGTACAATTATATCGATTATGTTAATAATTGTATATATTATATTAAATAACCTTTTTAAATATCGATATAATTTAATTAACTGCATTAATTGGAATGTCTTTAGATATCGGAGAGCAATCGCAGAGCGATGATCTTATACTATAACATTCACTAAACGTGAATACTTGTTGTCGATTCTAACCTAGTCGGAATCGACAACGACTAATAAATGGTGTTTAACCAAATTATTTTTATTCATTTAATTTTAATTTTCCACCATCAAATGTTTGCTTTCTTCGAAAATTTGATCTAAAACATATAACTAACTAACTAACTAACTAACCATCACGCCGTTTCCCTGCAGGGGTAGGCAGAGAGGATTGAACGCCACACTCTTCTATCCTGGCACACCACTTTTGCTTCTCTATTCCTGTTGCCTTCAACATTCGCCTCATATATTTTCTTAACCATCCTTTCCTCGTTCATACGTTCCACAAGACCAAACCATCTCAGCACTCCTTTCTTTATTCTATCTACCACACTACAGCCAGCATTGCATTCACTTCTAATTTGTTCATTCCTCACTCTATCGACCAAAGATTTTCCACACAAGCGTCTTAGTGACCGCATTTCAACCGCATTCAGTCTACTTTCATTCCTCTTTTGCCAATTCCAGGCTTCACTTCCATACATAAGGGTTGGCACTAGAACGCCATTATGTACCGCTAGTCTTGCTTCCTTTGACAGATTTTTATTGGCCATAATTGCATTTAGTGCACCATTAACTTTGTTTCCCGCAGTTACTCTCCTTTCGATATCATTCTCAGCCTTGCCGTCTCTACTAAACATACTTCCCAAATACACAAACTCGTTCACTTGTTCTAAGCATTCGTTGTTTATAATTACATCACACTTAGTCACTCTTTCGTCTCTCTCGAATACCATCACTTTCGATTTGCTGACATTCATCAAAAGTTCACTCTGCATGCATACATCGGACATCCTGGATACCAAGCACTGCAGATCAGCTTCACTGTTAGCCACTAATACTGCATCGTCTGCGTATAGCAGACAGGATATGGTGAGTCCGTCCATTTTCGCTCCAACTTCTAGAACAGTTCTTTCATACAATTATCCATATACAGGTTGAAAAAGCCATGGTGACATTACGCATCCCTGTTTGACACCTTTTGTAATATCAAACCATGATGTGAATGTCCCATTAATTCTCACGCAAGCACTACTTCCTTCGTACAGGGATGCAATTGCCTGTATGAGTTTACTCTTCACCCCATATTCAGACAAAACCTTCCATAACTTTCGTCTTATCACTCTGTCATACAACATATACAAAGGAGATTTAATCCATGCATTCAACATAATCAGAAGTAAAACAAATCAAGGGGAAAAAATGGATTTATTTTTATTCTGTTGGGTCGGGCATCCAGCGGGGATAAGGGTTAATGATAACTGCAGCGAATCGAGGCATCGTTGATGCAAGCAATGTAACGCGGAAAAGTGAGTCACTCGAGGCAACAATAAACTCAGACGACAATGTATAATATAGTGCAAGTGACAGTGCATTTGCAAATATTCTGAAAAATCAAAAAATATCAAATCAACAGTACGATAATTGACATACTCCTGTATCTTTAAGAAATCGACTAATACGTGTATGATTTTGTTAACAAATTATGGTTAGAAATCGACTAACACATGTATGATTTTGTTACGTCTTGTCTTGTCTGTCTGTCTGTTCTCTATACAAATCCACAACGTTTGTCCGATTTCATTCAAATTTTGCATACTTATGTTTTAGGACCCGGCGGGTAACATAGGCAACATTTCCCCCATATTATTTTACTCCTTCCCCTCTCCCTGATATTTTTTCGATGCAAACTATACCGTTCGAATCGAAACTTTGTTTACCCTCACAAATTTATTTTAAACTTAATCCTTAACCCGGGCAACGCCGGGTATGAACAGCTAGTTAATTAATCATTTAATTTTATATGTGTGTAGGTACCTACGTAATAATTATTTGAATAATGTATTCAACATGAAGTGAAAAAATCTTGGAAGTGAAAATTAGCATATTTCCTTTTATCCAAATGAGTCACGTCGACTCGAAACCGAGACCTCTTTATAATTAAACTATGTTTTTATGGGTTAATTTTATAAATTATTAATAACTAGACTATAATAGTTTGTAATGATTGTAACTTGTGTGCTCCAAATATGTGCTGAATCATTCGGTGACCGACAAAGCCTTCTTCACGATATTTCATTTCACGATATAAACGCTGGTTTATTAATTCACTCATTCGATCAACATAAATATTTTTTTATTGTATACCAATTTACAATACTTTAATTAAATAAATGAAAATGTGTGTGTTTAAAATATTACTGTGTATGAACAAGAAAATATTTCCATATTTAGCTTTTCACTCCCTTTATATTAACTCGTGGTGTCTGCTTGCTTGACGCTGCTGCTGCGTGGCGACGATCAAGAAAATCTATCAAATTTTCGTTAAAAAAATTAATAATTATAGTATAATTTCGGATTGTTAGAAATTTTATTGTTTTTTTTTTCAAATTGGAATCATTAGAAAAGTTTGATTACAACAACGGCGGCCAGATAACATCGTGGAATATTTTCTAAATTTGAATTACTCCGTCGGTATACATAATAGGTACTTCACTTCGAATGTGGAAAATCTAAATTGACTGACAAATGTTTTCAGAATTTAATCTTCAAAGCATGAAGTGTCTTATCAAAGCTCAAAACATGTGACATTTTAGAAATATATTAAATTACTGTAAGTTTAGTGTTATGTTATACGTTTTAATTCGTCTTTAATTGTTGTTATGTTTTACAAAGAAAGGGAATATAATAAAAACTTGGTTTTTATGGGTTACGTTTTTTTTTAATTTTGAGGTAAATTTCTGACGCTACTCAATTGATATTTTTAATTGTGAGATGTAAATGTTACACATTATACGCAACTACTGTAAGGCTTGCTCGCTAGTTTTTTTTTTAATATTAATATAATTATTTTTATGCATAATATTTATTCCTCCGGTATATACTACTAACGACGTTGTAGTATAGACCGGTACTCTTAATGACAAGGATCTATATCCAAAGCCCTTCTACTACACGATATGATAGATAGGTTTCTATTTCTATCTCTACTTTGCATGATTATCTACGATATCTACGATGCTCGTGATTAATAAGCTGTCCTTTAATACATCGTTTACGCCTGGTGAGAGTAACCATCATAAATAATATTTTACCATCCCCATCAAATTTTATTTCATTTCCGGTTCAGTACTGTATTTAGCCCATGTATTTAATTAAATTTTAATTTATTAAGATTGTTCTTAGGTTTTCACGGCCACTCAGAATCTTCAAGTTTGTGTTTACTGTGGTATTATGCCGTGTTGTTACGACCTTTCGGGCCGACGTTTCGGATCCCATTGCAGGGTCCATCATCAGGGCTGATGTGTTGTCTTGAATGTTGGTGTTGTGGTTAAGTATCGGCTTGCAATACCGTGCCGAAGTCATGATGTGTTGTATTGTGTTGTATGTATGATTCATCTGTTGTCTGATCACTATCTCTGCGGAGTCTGTGACGAGAATGACTTTGAAGCTCCGGATACCAAGATGTTTTTAATTTGAGACCATCATCTCTATTAATGTTTATCGGATGCTTGTAGATTTCTAGGGCTTCCTTGATAAGACGCGCATGGTGACTCTTAGGCTTTCCAAGGATTTTCGAATGCAAAATGATGGATATCCAGAAAATGCTCAGCCAGTGCTGATTTTTCTGGATGACCGAGTTTGCATGCCCGTTTGTGCTCGTTGACCCTTTTGGAAATGGTACGCGCCGTTTGCCCCACGTATACTTTATCGCAGTCTTGACAATCGAGTCTATACACACCGTCTGCTTCTAAGCGATCTCGATCCTTTGCTGATCTTAATTTAATTTATTTTTCAAAAATATTTTTAAGATAATGTGTAATTATTTTTTTAGTGTATGTTCCCCCCAAAAATTCCCGCAGCTTTCTTGTGAAGTCTTCTAGTGCTTACCCTGTTATCGAAATATAGCGATCGTGTTGATGATCATCATCTTATTTGCAGCAATTGAATTTTCCGAATCATTTCCTTAAATTTTTCCTCCGTGATGTTCTTTGTTTTCCAGGACAAGGACGAAAGGATAATGAAATCCTTAAAACAATTATAACACGAAAATTGCAATTTTTTACGTATTATGATACATCCACAAAAATTCCAAATTCTGTATCCCATCATTTAAACTAAAATTGCGAGCGGTCCTGAAAGATGTCAAATATCCTGGCTAAAGATTAAAGATAACTTAAAGCCATGTATTCACTAGGGGACAAATTGTCCCTCAACAGCACGCGCGGCATAGAGTCTACGTGACGTTGCAACGTCGTGCACTGTTCCGCGACCTCGCGCACAAAATAGCGCGGCATTTCTACGTGCCGTGGCAACGTTGCCATGCGCACGGTACCCGAGCGTACTCACTGCAACATTCCGCGGAGCGTCAGTACCACGTGGTATGTTTACAAGTGAATACGCATGCGCTGTATCTGTCAAGATGACAATGCGGGGAAACGAAATCGTTCTTGAACTCATCGAGCTGTATCGATCGAAGATCGCATAGAATGTCCGTCCTTCTTTCTCTTTGCAGTAAATAATTTCGCATTCTCCTCTTTTTTCTCCTCTTACTTTTCGATAAACTCATTAACATAAACAGATACGCGGCTATCATCATAAACTCATAGGGCGATATATTTCCGCGACGTCTGGAAAACAATAATTATTTGCAAAAAGGACCTTGTTTTTAATAATATTCAATTTACTACAGTAAAACCTCGTTAATTTGAAATTGCGACCCAAAAAAACATTTCGAATTGCGCGGAACCCCGTTTTCGCCAAATGAGATACTGCAGCTGTCAACATAAGCTCATCGGGTGACATTTCCGCGACAAGATACGCGAGTCCCGGTGTGTACACGTCAAATGGCCGCGTCATTGTCCCCGAAACATGAGCGTAGATGTTGATGCGACATGCCGAGCGGAATGTTTCGCGATTTGTCCCCTAGTGAATACAAGGCTTAATGGTCAAATATCGATTGTGAATTTTTCAAATAGCAAATAAAATACTGATCTTTAATATGATCGCTGAGCGGACATATTTTTTTGTGGACATGTACTATTTATATTTGTTGATTTATTGTTATAGTTTTCTTTGTTTGTAAAGTTTCTTCTTTGTACAGTTTCTTCTTTGTTGTAGTGTTAATAAAGTTTGTAGAGTTAAATAGTTTGTTTTGTGGGTGCGGAACAGTGATTGGATTTTTGCAGGCCTCTCCTTGTCAACCTGGCGACGCATCAGTAGGATCGATATGTTAGCTTTCGCTCATAAAACGGTCTTGGGAATGCGGTAGGAATCGTATCACTGAGTGAACATGTGCTAGAAGAAACGTCTACTAAGGCGTTACAAAATTCAATTCTCAATTAACCATTACCAACTCACTCATTACAACCATCAACTCAATTAACCAGTTTAATTATCAATTAACCATTCTTCATTAACCTGATTGCCTGAAACAAATGTTGGTAAGTACATATTTCGTATTTTGAATCTATTTGTAAGGTATGAGTATTACACCAAACGTTTTTTAAACTCAGTAATTGTAAATAAATTTTTAACACTATATTAAGCCACGTGGTATAATAACTATATCTTAACCCTAGTGATGGGTGTCCGCTCTGTACTAAGTACTACAATGTAGAACTATAACTCTGGAAACTGAAGCGTACCCCCCCCCTCCCTTCCTAGTACAATATTGTCATAGTACAATTTTTAAGTAGTACTTTTTGTAGTTCATTGAAATAGATGATATTATTTAGGCACACGCACAATTTTATAGCAATACAATTAGTTCACTTTCTGTAGTTTATTGAAGTAGATTAAGGGCGTAATGTTTCCTTACCTACTACAAATGTAGCGCACACGTTGTAGTCTTCAAACTGAATGTGAAAATGAAACTGAAAATGACTTCAGACTCATTTTGAAATGTAGGTTGTCCCTTCGCTACTTAACACGTACACACACAGAAACACCCAGGCTTGATAAAATCACACATATTTAATGTGACCTCGCCGGAAATCGAATCTGGAACCTCCGGAATTATAAGTCAGCGTCACGCCTATTGGACCACGAGAGTTTAAGATATAAGTACTAATTAGTATAAGTAATACCTCAGTATTCGCGCAATTTCTCGAACAGTAAAGGACGGATGCGTTTGCTTTTTTGAATCCACAAATAAATACTTAAAGAATATTTTGAGTTTGTTCAAATCTTTCAGAACAGTGCTGGATTTATGTCACAGAGACATTATTAATCAATTAGTGTATATTATAGATATCTCACAGAGACGAAACTGTATTAATTATGGGAAAGTAGGTATAGAAGTCATTTTGTGTGTACACAGGACTTATGACCTGTCTTTTTATGGTTGGCTTAAGTGATCACTTTACACAAGCCATTTCCACCCATGATAGAATATACCATGCTTATTCATTTTTTGGAAGTTGTATATATGTTCAAATTGCGTGGGAAGCTTTCATATATGAGCGCTTACAACTCATATATGAAAGCTTCCCACGCAATTTGAACATATATACAATTTCCAAAAAATGAATAAGCATGGTATATTCTATCATGGGTGGAAATGGCGAATGTTACAATTGTGTAAAGTGATCACTTAAGCCAACCATAAAAAGACAGGTCATAAGTCCTGTGTACACCCAAAATGACTTCTATACCTACTTTCCCATAATTAATACAGTTTCGTCTCTGTGAGATATCTATAATATACACTAAATACTTAAAGATTATGATGAACACATCCTGAAAGCGGTACCTAACAGAGTCACCGGCAGAGAAATAAACATAGCAACTACAAATAATGTTTGTATTATTTGAAGATGTTTATGAGTTGCTTAAATCAAGACACAGTTATGAATCAACGAGTATTTGATTCAGTAATTGGCTGCCATTTTGATTGCGCGTTGCCTACAGCCAGTGTCAATGATAAATATTAATCTTCAGTTGTTACGAAACAGCTTTAGATGTTGGATCACCAAAAGCAAGCACAAAAAGTTTATATATTTCTTTTTCATTATTACCAAAGTCTACAAATATAATATATTACAGTCTTCAAACTAGTTTTCATATTAAAGTTATAGTTGAACAATAGTAATAATTTTCTAAACACGTCACCTTAAGAAATTTATTTATTCGTTTAGATATATATCCGTTTATTTATATGTGTACCTGTAAAAACATACAAAAATAACGGAATGTATGAATCTACAGCTAATATAAGCACCCGATAAATATAAACAGAGATGATGGTCTCAAATTAAAAACATCTTGGTATCCAGTTCCCACAGAGATAGTGATCAGACAATAGATGAAACATACACACAACACAAGACAACACATGACTCCGACACGGTATTGCCACGTAACACATAAATACAGAAACACCAAGCTTCCGACACGGTATTGTTAGCCAATACTTAACCATAAAACCAACACTCACTATAACACATCAGCCCTGATGATGGACCCTGCAGTGGGATCCGAAACGTCGGCCATAAAGGTCGGAATAAGACGGCATAATACCCCAGAAGACCCAAACCAGAAGATTCTGAGTGGCCGTGAAAACCTTAGAACATTATTTTAGTCAAAAATATATACTGAGGCTTAGCAAATTTGCCAACCATTTCATGTTTCGTGATTTTTCACGGGTGTACGGCTAGTTCATCTTAATTTCTATTTCGATTTTGATGTTACTAAAGGATTAAAAAATATCTTGATCATTTTACTATTTTTAGCACACACATAGTGATTGATAGTACCACAGGGAATACATTTGGTCTCGAAATTGACGCGTTACACTCTTAAGCGTGGGGCGAGCCGTTATTCGTTGCCTATTGTAATAGTAAACCTGATGCGGTGCCTTCAATGAGTGAGGATCTGATTCCAGTGGCAGATTCACAATATAGGTACTTTTTATTTTATAAACCAGGGAGGCTGAGGATTGGTAGATATGACAGGAGGAATGGAGGAATTCAATTCAATTTATTTTCTTTTCATATTACATTTACATTACAAACAACAAAATATCAAACATATAAATTCATTCATATCAAAGGTGACTCAGAGACTTGGAATAGATAAATTTCCAGAGTAATATTGTTCAGCATAGCTGTAGCTCTTCAACGGGCATAACCATTGGCAGGTTGGTCCTATATATTGGAATATGAAACAATATATGACGCCGTCTAAGGTACTCGTAATTATCAAGAACACACAAACCAATGCTCCGCATAATTTCAAGATTATCGATCATTCCGCGCAACAATCGATAAAAATGTGTTATCAAATACACATTCCTTCTATTCTCTAAACTATTGTAGCCAAGCATACCCTGGAGGAACTCGGTTGGGTAGGGCCAAGGATAATTCCCGTACTCTCTCATGTAGAGATATCTCAGAAACTTATTTTGGACCTTCTTTACCATAAGAGAGTACGTACTTGGTCTCATGTGGCCCCCAAATCATCGAGCAACTCTCGAGCCTACTTCGCACCAAGGAGTTGTAAAGAGTTCTACGGAGTTCCGCGGGTATTTTCGAAAACCCTGGCTGTACGTAGAACAAATCCTATTATTCTCAAAGCATTACCACTAACTGCTTCTATGGGATCGTGGAATGACAGGTTGCTCACAAATCTAATGCCGAGATCCTTAACATTCGGCGTTCGTGTCAGATTTTGGTCGTTCATTTTGTAGCGATAGAATAGAGTTTTTTGGGACCTAGTTAAAGATATAACCGAACACTTGGAAACATTAAACATAAGTTTATTTCGAATTTCCCCATTCACATATATTTAATATATCTGCTTGGAGAAGATGAAAATCGTCCAAGGTTTACCACCTTTAAAAAAGGGGTCTCTTGAAGAGAACTTCAGTAAGGAGTGTCGTGTGTTGATGAAAATCAAAAAAAAATGTTTGCATGAGGATGAATTATTTTCTGCAATTCTTAAAACCTTTTTTAATTATAATATTTTTTACATGAATCAACTTCTACATGTTTTGATAATTTAACATCTCCATAAAAGTCTTCAAACGAATTTATTTCTTTAACATAAACATGCGGTTTTCACATTGTTCACACGTCTTTCATCGTCCAGACTTGACAAAGAATTGAAAAGATTTTTTACGTCAATTAATTACGACAAAGCCGAGGAAAAGAGATGAAAACAAATTGGCATCGACCCTCCATATTGTCATGACTTCAAAGCGAAGTAATTTCACCCACTTCGTCCCGAATCTGTTTCATTGTGATGAAAAAAGAAACAAAAATCCAACTAACGTTTGAATGACGCTATATGAATGTGGGCAGTGGTGTATCCATCGAAATAAAATTCTCAAATATGGGCAGTTAACGAAACGCAACAAGATAAAATCAAAAATAAACTTAAAAAGCAATTGCAAGGACTTAAGGAACTATGTGTATTTTGTATTTTGATTCCTCACAACACTCGAGGTTGTCTAGCCGAAATCAAAAGAGGGAATGCCATAATCCTACCAGCGTAGGACAAACTGAAAACGTTGCAAGGTCCATTAATGTGAAGATTGTCGGAACACTAATCTTTCTGTATGGATCAGAGACATGGACACAGAGGCAATAAGAGCGCAGGAAGACAGACGCATTAGAGATGTGGTGCTGGTGGCGTATGGTGCGAATCTCACGAACAGCTCATAGAACAAACAGCTTCATTTTGAAGAACATTAATTTTGAACACCGCCTATCTTCCACGACACCAATGCACGTACTAAAATATTTCGGACATGTCACGTCATGCAATCAAGAAGTTGGTGGTAAAAGGAAGAGACGATGATCACTAACTAGATGACGGATCTACTTAAGAGGCCCCAGTACACGATTTTCGTATTTGCTCTCGATTTGCTAAATTTAACGTAAACTTTTTAAATCATTTTGCAAAACCCATAGCTAAATAGGCTTTTAATCAATTTTTTTATGATAGATCCATTTACTCTCGAAGCATTTCCTTAAAAAAATATGAACAAATATATTGTTAAAATAAAACACAAATTACTTTGTTTTCACCACTATATTAGATTAAAAAATCTACATGTTTCGAGAACAATGTTCTCTTCATCAGGATTATTGTGTACTAATCTTAAAAGTTGAAACAAGCAAATACGTTACGGTGAAGGGGCGGTTGAGGGGGTTGGTAAGGGGAGGGGCGGGTTCGAGGTGTTGATTATTATGGGTCATTTGGAATGTTAAGTGGAAAAATATTCAAAATAGGATTATGCAAAAATTTCGTCTGTGTATTTATTATATTAGACTTAATATTAACATTTTTCCTAATTTCGAGTATTTCTAAATTATTTATTTGAGGTATCTTATAGTTGAAATGTAAAAAATTTAAGCCTGTGTTAATATCAAATGTATGGTCAAATTCTATTAGATGTTTTGCGAAATCAGAATCAATATTGCTAGTTAATGCTTTGATATGTTCTTTAACCCTAGTTTCAAAATTTCTTTTTGTTTTGCCAATATAAAAATTATCGCAATAAATAATTTAGAAATACTCGAAATTAGGAAAAATGTTAATATTAAGTCTAATATAATAAATACACAGACGAAATTTTTGCATAATCCTATTTTGAATATTTTTCCACTTAACATTCCAAATGACCCATAATAATCAACACCTCGAACCCCCCCCTCCCCTCACCAACCCCATCAACCGCCCCTTCACCGTAACATATTTGCTTGTTTCAACTTTTAAGATTAGTACACAATAATCCTGATGAAGAGAACATTGTTCTCGAAACATGTAGATTTTTTAATCTAATAAAGTGGTGAAAACAAAGTAATTTGGTTTTATTTTAATAATAATGTCACCACAAAGTTCAAGCCTTCATACAGAAGAAGAAAAAATATTCTTCGAGCAGTAAATATATTGTTATAACATCAAAAAACAACAAACAAAATTGATTGTATAAAGTTTGAAAAAGAAGTGGTGATAGCACCACTTTTTTTTTTTTTTTTTTTTTTTTTTATTTCTTTTTTTATTATTTTTTTTTTTTGAATTTGAATTTGAATATTTATGAATAGAATTTGAATTTGAATTTGAATATTTATGAATAGTCATACATTAATATTTTTCGACAAATTGTTAAATACCTATATCGTTTTAAAAAAGACAAAATTAAACGTTCTGTTTTCTATATTGCAGTATCCATAAAACCATTAACATATCGATTATTTTAATTAAATTTTACATGCGTACTAAGAAAATTTCACTATCATTAATATAGAAATATTCAAAAAATTATACTTGATACTCAAGAATTCGAATTAATTAAATCGTATAGTCTGTTAAAAGATCATTTTTCTTTCAAATCAGACTTGAATTGGACAGTCCACTTTGGGAAGTGCAGATCTATGGGATGCTGCAGATCGGAACAGATGGCGCCGAATTGTTTTTGTTAAAATATCATCGTTATCAGCAATCATGATTAATTAAAAAAACATTCGATATCCAGTGGACTTTGAAAGCGCCATGATTTAGAGGAGGCTGCAATACCAATAATTAATTACGAAAACAAAACTAAAAATAATCTCGTTCGACCCATAATATTTCCAATATTAGGCCTGTATTGTCTTCTATGACAAGGTACCTCTAGTGATCCTTTGCATTACTGTGCTTTTCAACTCACTTCCTTAAATTTAAATGTAGGCAGATCAATTTAAATATTATTTTATTTACAGTGAGGTCTTTTCTGGCATGACATAATTATTTAATATTTTCATCAAATCTTCACATTTATTGACATTATTACTCAAAATGTTTTCCTGGGCGGCGAGCTAGCCAGTACGCCAATGGCATGGTCCCAATACAGACGTTACAATCATAGTGGGTAAAACCCGAAATTGATCACACCTCGAACCAACAATAACGAAGCTTTCAAAAAAATCATTTAACGGTCTTGCTACAGTAACCATCTAACATATTTTTTTAATTTTACCTTTGCCCAAAATTCTAGAAAATTATTTTGTTTTATATTAAACTCTTTTTCGTTGCTGTTTTAGTTGGTACCGTGAATTGATTGATGTCTTATCTAAACTTTTACGATGTTTACGTCTAGATCCTGCACTCCTGGCAAGATATTTAAAGATGGAATAAATTGATCGCTGAGCTTTTATGTGTTCTTCCCTATCAATCATTTTCAAGTACCAGGAGCATATAAGGAGAGCCGGGTAATAAACTTTGATTGGTTTTGTACCCGATAGCAGATTTAACAGATAAATGGATGCAGCATTAAGAGATAATACCGCATCGTGCGTGCAATCATGCCATTTTAAAACGAATTCCAGATCAAAAGTAACGGGAGCACATAATATCGGAGAGGTGTTAGAATACATAGATCGCGAAAATTAATATTAGAGTGTAGATGAAATAAGATACGATATGCGTGACTTTTTGTGGCGTAAATTTATAGGGTGTTCCAAAAAAGCTTACGTTTTAATTTGCGTGCCGTTTTCGTTTAATAGTCTTAACAGCACTACAGATTATCCACAAAAATGATATTTAGTGAGAAAGAAACACACTTTAATCTAATGGATACGTGAATAAACAAAACCTATTGGATTTGAGGTTTAAGCAATTCTCAAGTGATTCTAGACAAACCAATACCAAATAGTCACTCGTAGTGCTTACAAGAGACGTGGACTTACCTACTTACTACTTAAGAGATGTGGAAAGGAGGTAATTCTTCGTAAGTAAAAAAATGCGGTCAGCAACGCACTGACAGTATATAATCTACATAACCGAACATGCTACTGGAATTTTGTGACCTCAATTGGAGAGCATTCAATCTGAAAGACATATGGACGATGCAACCTATTTCACTGTGTGCAAAACAATTGAGTTTTTCGATCATCGACCAAAGTTAGCCGATGAAATCATACGAACTGATACCGTGCGACTTATTTCTTTGGGTTTTCGTAAAGTCTCGCGTCTAAGCCAACAAACAATCAACATTTCCCGAGCTTAAAGAGGCTATTCAACATATCTGACACAATTATGGATGAATATAATAGAAATATTCGACAAAAAGCATGGATGTTGGGGAAAATATAGCAAATGTTGTGTTTCACACATAATCGTATTGTATTTTATGTGAAAAAGTATGAAGTATAAGCAAAAAGCAAAGAAATTTTAAGTTAGAATACATTTCGAATGTATTATACTTTTAAATGAAGATCAGTAGATACCTAGTGAACTTCATTTAATTTAAATTGATTCTTTGACAAACAAACAACTGACAATCAGTCTATTGCGACCAATTATTAAATTTAATTTTATAAATCGGTGTATGATAATTTAATAATTAATAAAGTGTCTGTGATTGTTAATTAATTAATATAAAATAATAGTTTTAAATGTTGTTTCTCTTTTCAGGTATGATGTGTACTTTTATTATTTTTAAATTTTAATGTGAAATACTATGTTCTTTTGTTTAATAAAATATATTCTCTTTTCAGAGCAACGCAAAACTATTATTTATTATTATTATTTACACAAACTAAAATATTTGGGAAACCACATTATATACTTTTAAAAAAATAATAATCTCAAGAGCTTGTAAAGACACCCTATATATGTATATTTTATTTCTAGCGCATACATTTACGGGCACTGGTCACTGACATGTGAAGGTCCTAAGTATTAATTATACTACGAGGCTTTGGTATTTTATTAAAATTAATTAAAAGCATTAATTCGAAAGTGTATGTAATATAATTTATTAAACCTGTGTACGTGGCGCAAAATTTGTGAAAAGGTTACAAACTAGCTTCTTCCATATTTTTTAAAATAATTCACTGTGTTTTAATGTTATCGTTATTGGAACACGAACTGAACTAAAAATGTCCTTAGGTTTTCACGGCCGTTTCACTGGCCAACGTTTCGGATCCCATTACAGGGTCCATCATCAGGGCTGACGAGACACGATGTCCACATCAACCCTGATGATGGACCCTGCAATGGAATCCGAAACGTTAGCCAGAGAGATCACATGTACACGGCAGAATATCCATAAACTATACACAGAAGAACGAAAAAAACTATATAAACGATGGAATCTGAAGCAACGCATGAACGAAAAAACATTTCTTCTTTTGAAATCATGATCATTTTCAACATCGCAAATTCTTGCTCATTCAACAGCATCCCGCGTAATATTCCAAAGGATATGCAATTATAAATTTATTTTTGGATTTTATTACATTTACATTTTTGATGTGTAAAATCGTTCCTCCCGCTTTCCTGCAATCTGCGGCAGTGATTTCGTGAAGACGGACGGAAGTGCGTAACAGGAAATAAGACGCCGGAGAAGCGCGCGCAATTTCATTTGACCAATGAGCGCAATGTTTTCTGTCAACCAAATTCGTTAATATCATAGTACACTGTTTTATCAACACGGTCAAAATTATTTACCGACAACTCATGAATTTATTATTAAATTTTGCCCCACTGTGGGGAAAAATTCAATAATAAATAAATGCACATACATTTTCTTTACTTGTATTTACTAATTAATAAATATATGGACTTTGGCGCAGACGTTACAACAATGAGCTCTATACTCTATTTAAGAAGACAAACTTCACAAAATTTATAAAACTGGGAAGACTTCGGTGGCTGGGTCATGTGGAGAGAATGTCCGAGCATCAAGCACCAAAGTCCTTGCTGAACTCAAGGCCAATAGGGCGAAGGAGCTTAGAAAGGCCAAAATAAGATGGAGGGACAACGTTCTCAAAGACATCTCTGCCTTAGAGCTTCGGAACTGGAGAGAGCTGGCACTAGACCGAGATGAGTGGAGGAAGATTATTGAGGAGGCCAAGAGTGATGATGAAATGTATAGCTATTAGCTTTTTTATGCTTTGCTGTTAATTTCTGTTGCTGCTCAATTGAAATTTTTAATTGTGAGATATCAAATGTTACACATCATATGCGACTACTGTAAGGCTCGCTCGTTTTTTTAAAATAACGTAGCTATTTTCATGCACGTCCATGTTTATAGTCCGACACTTTTGTATCCCTGGTGCTCACCGCCAAGAACAGGCGCAGCGGCAGTCGGCTTCAAAACTTGATAACCGGACGCACTCGCGATTTGTGCGGAAAGAGGCAATCTTCAAATGCATTTCCTGCGTACGGCAATGCACATTTATATTAATGTCGTAAACCTACGCAATAATTGCACTGCATTATATAACGATTATCATTAGTCCCATTTTTATTCATTTCTTTATAGGAAACTAACGCACTGGTTTTCATTTAAGAATTCAATCGGCTTAGAAGGCATTCCAGTCTTTTTCAAAAACATGTAATTCAATACTTTTTTTAATATACTAGCTGTGCCCGCGCGGCTCCGCGCGCTTAGACTTTATGTACACTGTTTGGATCGTCATAGAACTTTCGCGAACCTTCTAGAACATTCTCTTTCCAGAACTTTATCGAATGTACAGGAATCTTCTAGGCACACCGACACATTCCGCCACTCAGTTAAGAACCTTATAGAACTGTCGGGAATTTTCTAGAACCTTCTCCTTCCAGAACTTTCTAGAGCAGGTTTTTCTGGAACCTTCTAGACTCGTCGACACAGTCGGCGCGCCTATTTAGAAACAATTTGAAGCATTTGCGGCCTTCCCATAACAAAACAATATGCTAGAAAGCACATTTTCTTCACCCACTCCCACTCACGCACAGCCATCCCCACCAAACTAGCATATTTTCGATGTGACACCAAGGGCTATCCACCACCATAACCACCGGTGGGTGGTTGTGGCTGGTTGTGGAGATAACTTGACGGATAGGGAATCACGGGTTCTTTATATATATATACATATATATATAGATTGATTAAACACATAAGTACAGAAATCTCTTAGAAGACAGTACAGTTCATATTTTCATACAAACCGCTTTTTGTTGTCTACGAGTATATTTATAATGTTTCTCGATGCTGCAAATATGTGATAGATGTATAGTTAAATATTGGATGAATGCGAAAGACCTGGTCCGCCATATAAGTAAACATAATACTATATAAATATTACGTACAAAATTATATATGAAGATAACAACATACAAAGAAGAGAAGAACATAATAGTGCCACGCTATCGTGGCGGTGAAAAATCACTGGACGCGAATTTAATTGGAGCATTATTCTAATAAATTAGCATCTCATTTAGTTTACATCTGGTGAACATTTTATTCACTATTGAACGCTCTATAGGTACTCCCTTCATTTTTTATCGCTGGTCGCCGTTTTGTTTTTCGTTTCTGATTTCGCTTTCTATTGTCTCATCATACATGGCTTTGCACGGGTAACAGATTTAGATATTTATTAAAAAATTGTAAGGTAAAGGTGCCATTGTTTTGCAAAACAATAAAAACAATATTTCTATTTAATCCATGTTCTCACAATATTTCTCAAGGGCCAAGGCACTTTAAAAATTAATAAAGATTACTAATTAAAAAGAAATAGTAAAGAATTATTGCAAAAAAAGGTAATTTTTCGATTTCTGCGTCAAGAAAAACATGGAGAAAAAAATTAACGTGAAACATTTAGGAACTAAGGTTAGGGACATTTTAAAAGAATAAAAATTTACCGAATATTGATATCCCTTCAGCCTACAACAAACTTGACTTCTTGATAAACAATAATTATTGTTAGCAAATTAGCTATGCAAAAAAAAAAAAAAAATTGTATTCCCTTTAATACACAACGCGGGGAGGGCGATGGAAGGATAGTCGGGGAAAGAGGGAATGATATCATTTTTCGATTTGGAATTAAAATGCACTGCATTAATATCTGGGAGAGGGAATACTGTAAAAGGGGAGAAGGGAGATTGCTCTTTTGTATTCCTCAAGGTCCTAAAAAATAATTATGCAAAATTTGGGTTGGATCGACATAGATTTGTATACATAATATATATGTGGGTGAGGGTGAGCCTAAGGGGGAAGGAAAAATGAAACCTATGTTACCCACCGGGTCCTAAAAAGTAAGGATGCAAAATTTCTGATATTGCTGTCTATTTGTATCTGATCATATTAAATGTATGAGATTTAAGTACTGACATACGTGGCGTGGTGTGGCGTCGCGTCGCGTTTTAGTAGTATGTTTGAACCTTAACTCGGCGGTGTCCCGGGGTGGGGCTCGAACCACCGACCACGAGTGCACAGTGCGCGCGCATCATAACCACTACACCAACAAGCTACTAAATAAATAAATTGAACGACTGCCAAAAATCTGTAACTTTATTGGAGGTGTTCATCAGGATGGGTTGTTGAAATTTAATGACTGCGAAAATACTGTAACTTTATGATGGAGGTAGATGTGTAAGAACGAATGAAAATAACGGTTAAATGTTTGCAGTTGGTGTTAATTCGGAAAAAAAGACATAAAGGGCTTTAATAACTACCAAAACTGTAAATATTCCTTGACTCGGCTTCCTGCCGCTTTCAAAATGTTGTTGCTGAATACGTTAAGTTGCAACTCCTGGTACAGAAGAGAATTTCAAGTTTCGCGTTCAATTAGTCGTTGATAGCGAGTTTGCGAAATCAATTTATCACAGCGTAAAACAGCATCCAATAAAACCTCGACACTGAGACTACATCTGCGTTGCGAGCAACCCACATTTTAAAGTCTTGCGCGATGAAGAGGCATTATGGTAATATTTACGAGCGTAACTTATCGTCACAATTATCTCAGCAGTGAGATCCAATCACGGCTCCATTCCTCCTTCACAGCAGCAGGACTCGTCTTCACATGGTAGAGAAATATTATATGGTACCTTATGGCTCCGTCTACCTACTCGTACTCGAGCTAAACAAACCCAGTACGGAAGATTAAGTGTAAAATCAAAATGAATATTAATATCAGAAAAACTAACAATGAGTATCAAAAGAAACATTCAGGTGAGAAAATTATTTAAATAAAAAAAAGTAACCCATAAAAACCAAGTTTTTATTATCCTCCCTTTCTTTGTAAAATAAAACAACAATTAAAGATGAATTAAAACGTATAACATAACACTAAACTTACAGTAATTTAATATGTCAGATGTTTTGAGCTTTGATAAGAAACTTCATGCTTTGAAGATTAAATTCTAAAAACATTTGTCAGTCAATTTAAATTTTCGAAATTCGTAGTGAAGCACCTTTTATGTATACCGAAGGAGTAATTCAAATTTAGAAAATATTCCGCGACGTTATCGGGCCGCCGTTGCTAATCAAACTTTTCTAATGATTCCAATTTGAAAAAACCAATAAAAATTTTAAAAATCCGAAATTATACTATAATTATTAATTTTTTTAAACGAAAATTTAATAGATCTTCTTGATCGTCGCCACAAGTCTACTTGCCAAGTTTCAGCTCGATTGGGTCAAAAATCGATTCAAAGTTTTTTTTGACGGCAAGCCGGCAAGCAAGCAAGCAGACGCCACGAGTTAATATAAAGGGAGTAAGTAACAAAAGGAAATAGAATATTATACCATATTTGGTCATATGGTTGGGTCCCTGCGTTATTTGCGCACCTTTTATTTTGAAAAATGATTTGTGATTTTATTTTTTACTCCGTATTTTTTATGCTTTTTTCTTTCTTGGGTGAGAAAGTAGTTCCAACCTACTTAATAACGAAAAACTTTCAATTTATTGAAAAAAGATAAAATGGTGCACAAAACACGCGAGCAAATACGGTTTGTAGTTGACAATGAAAGTATTTTACTGCTGGACCATAGCTGCTCTTGGATTCCAGTGGATAAAGCACTGCCTTCTCACACCGAGGGTTTCGGGTTCCTAGTGGGGGCACTATACATCTGTGTGATCAAACTTGGATGATTTTGTGATGTGTTTCACTACACCAATCGGGCCTCGTAGAACAGACCTGGCGGTACAGCAGAGTAATGTTCAAAAATAAAATTATATAAAATACCTGGGTGGCAGTGTTAACGAAAAAGGGAAACCCTCTGTTGAAATCAAATTACGCATTGAATAATTTGTTTTATTTCATCCGTATTAAGATGTTCAGTCACAATCTAATAATCTTAACCTCATATTAGGAATGCTAATGGTTGAATGTGTTCTCGATTTGATTTTATGAAACGGAAGCACGAACACTAACCGAAAGTGACTTTACGAATTGAAGATTTTACGGTGTGATACAACAGAAGAGCTGCACAGGTAGAGTTACGAATGAAGGTCTTAGGATCGGATGAATAAAGAAAAAGAAGCGAAAACTTCAATTTTTCAAAGGTGTAATGAGACAAAGAAATATCAGATCTAGCATATCATAATGCTAAAAATTACTGCTAAAAATGCAAATTCCTGGAAGAAAGAGAAAATCACATCTTAAGAATGAGGCAATGGTTTTGCGGTTAAGTGATAATAGCCAACGTCCAAGCTGAACGGATAAGATATTGAGCGATAAACCTAATACAATTCAACTGTCTATATTTCCCTCATCGATGCTCACCTATTCCTCACGAGTTAATTACTTTTTGAAGGACTTATTTGAATATTTTGGCAGCGGTTATTCGAGATACGTCCAATTCTTCGCGCTTGCCCGTAACCCACATTTTTATTTAAAGAAAAACCTCTCGTAATCGCTAACGCGTTACGTAAATTAGCTGGCAGAAAAATTACAAAATTAAAACGGCGCTATCTTACACCAGATGTAACGCACAACCGCGGTAGCCATCGTGACATAACGCTATTCTCGCTATCATTTTTCAATATCTAATTATTACAGCGGTGAAATATTTGCATTAGAGTATGCTAAAACCGTTTTTATGTCAGGTCGATTTTTATTAACATCTTAATTTGACCATTAAATCCCCAAATTATCCGCAAATCAGGCCATTAAAATCGCTCGATCTGGTTCTGATGTTGGCTTTCATATAACGGTTGATGGGCAAAACAAAGATTAATAGGTCCATTAAGAAGATAATGAATTCTTATCTGCCTTCATTACTGTGTTTGACTTTGTATGCTGTAGTTTAATTAATGATTTTTTCATTTATTTTACCAGCAGCTAATAGAAATAACTTTTTAAATAAATATTATGTCCTTACATATGAAATTGGCGTTTTGCCGTACTGGCAAATTTGATCTCAAATATCTTCTCTTTGGTTAGGAATTTCAAATCCAAATTTATACAGCTATTTACACATGTATTTGTGTTTTGAAAATTATAATTCATTTGTTTTTTCCTCAATTGTTTTTTTCTTTGCGTCACTCAGTTTACAAAATGAAAAACTTGAAATATCGCGTTATTTACGAGTACGAGTTCCACCGTGGCACCAGTGCTGCAGAAACGGCTCGAAGGATTAATGATGTGTATGGCGACGGTGCCGCAAAAGAAAACACAGTGCGTTTTTGGTTCCAACGTTTTCGTTCTGGAAATTTCGACCTGCAGAACAAGCCCCGTGGACGGCCGGAGACCAAAGTTGATAATGAAGAATTGAAGGCTATTGTGGAAGCGGATCCATCGCAAACCACATCCGAGTTAGCTGCAGGCTGCGGTGTTAGTGATAAAACTGTTTTAATCCACTTGAAGCAAATTGATAAGGTGAAAAAGCTTGAAAGGTGGGTACCTCACGAATTGCGTGAAGCAAATCAACAAACGCGCGTTGACTGCTGCGTTGCATTACTCAACCGGCACAATAATGAAGGGATCCTGTACGATAATCGGAAGTGCTCATCGCAATGGCTGAACCCTGCCGAACAAGCCAAACCATGCCCCAAGCGAAAATTGACTCCAAAAAAGTTACTTATGAGCGTTTGGTGGACTAGTGCTGGTGTCGTTCACTACAGCTTTCTTAAATCTGGCCAGACGATTACGGCAGATGTCTATTGTCAGCAACTGCAAACCATGATGGAAAATCTAGCTGCTAAACAACCGAGGCTGGTTAATCGCTCTAGGCTACTGCTGCTTCATGATAACGCTAGACCACACACTGCACAACAGACGGCTACCAAATTAGAGGAGCTTCAATTGGAATGTCTAAGACATCCACCGTACTCTCCGGACCTTGCCTCAACAGATTACATTTTTTTTCGAAATTTGGATAACTTTTTGCAAAGGAAAAAATTCAACTCCGATGGGGCAGTCCAAACCGCCTTCAAAGATTTTATTGATTCCCGTCAGAATGGTTTTTTTAGTAAAGGGATCGATGAACTACCTATGAGATGGCAAAAGTGCATAGATAGCAATGGTACATACTTTGATTAAATAAATATATTATAATAAAAAAAATCGGCTTTATGTTCCTCCCATACTAAACGTCAATTTCATATGTAAGGACCTAATATTTGTATTTAGTTCTACCCTAAGACGATCACGGGGGTGATTACATTTGTTCCACCTTCCGGAAAACGTGCGAGCCCCGAAAATAAATTCGCGGTTCCCAAACCTTCATATATAAAGGCACTTTCAAAGCTATGCATGCATCATTTACATGTCTTCTTCAGATCATCGCGTAATCCATGACGTCATTATTGACCCTAATCACAATATACCCAGAACAGTAGTTTATCTCCGGCCTGTCGGCGAGTTATAAGCCTTGCATTAACGCTAGGGTTGTCACTTTATTTTTACTCCCTTTCTGTTAACTCGTAGCGTCTGGTTGGTTGGTTGCTTGTCTGACAAAAAAACTTTGGATCGATTTTTAACCCTTTTCCCGTTATCCAATCGAGCTGAAACTTTGCAAGCAGACTCGTGGCGACGATCAAGAAGATCGATCAAATTTTCATTAAAAAAAATTAATAATTATAGTATAATTTTTAAATTGATGTGCCGATTTTAATGTTTATGTGGTCCTTTTCGAACTCTTTGCGAAAGACCTGCTCCATCCTCTCTATATTGGCAACAAAGTCATGAATAAATTTCGATCTGTCGCATAATTTCTGTAATTAATAAACCTAGTTTCTGCGCTTAAATTGCAAGAACGCTGATTAACATCAACGTAGACTTTTAAAAACTCACAGTCTTTGTGATAATCAACACACCTTTTTAGCAAAGCACCACAAACATAAAAAAGGCATTTTTTTCAGGAAGCGCATTTTTTTTCTAATGCGGCGGCTGCTAGCGCGAATGGCACCGAAGGCACGGCCCTTACTGCTGCCGCCTTATGCCCCCATATTTTATGTCAATGTGTGCGTTACAGTGCGTGCGTACACGGCGCCGAGCACGCACGCACACATTCTAATGGGTAGCGGCCAGTTTGTATGAAGACGTATTACTGTTCTTAATATACTGTGCCCTAATGGATGGTCCTAGAGTGACGTTAGAGTACAAAGTATAAATATTTTTTGAGCATTCTGAATACGATACAAATACGACAATACTTTTTATGGTAAATTAATGATAAATAATGTATTAATCGTAGAATAAAATTGTAAATAATATTCAGAACAAAATAAAGACTGTCACAAATCAATAAATACAATTTATGAATGAGTTCCAGATTAACAAGTTTTTGCACAATATCCTTTTTTTATGATTATACAATCATTTATCTCAAGACCACGTACATAAAACATCTAACCACGTCTCATTTTAAATTGCATTTTTATGATGAAATTAATTTTAATTCATTATCTTAAAAATATTTAAAATAGGAAGTAATTATTGTCAACATAAACCGTTTCTTCACAGGGGTAGCTAGAGAGAAAAAATGCCACACTTTTCTACCATTCACACCACTATTATCAGTTTGTTATCACTATTATCACACCACTTTTTCTTCGACCACATTCATAAATTTTCTCATGCGCGTTCTTCTATTATTATTGAAGCTTTTATCTAGGCCATCCTCTAATATTTGATTTGTCTGATCACATCAGGTCTTAAGCCCTCTTTGCCTACTGCTTTCAATACTCACCGCATATATTTTCTTTGCCGTCCTGTACTCACTCATATGTTTCTCATCTCCCATCTCAGCGATCATTTCTTTACTTCTCCTTTCTATCTACTATACCACAGCCAGCATTACATTCACTTGTTAATTCCTCACTCCCTTGAACACAGATTTTTAACACGTGCGCCTAAGCGACCCCATTTCCATCCTATTCAGTCTACTTTCATTATTTCATTCTAGGCTTCACTTCCACAGAGTCAACACCAGAATTATTCGGCCACCAGAAGATTTCTATGACCACAATAGTATTTAGGGCACCATTTTTTTCCCCCAACATTTATTTATACTTATTCTTAATTTTAAATCACGTTTTATCTTAACACGATGCGGTGGTTGAGGCGACAAAAAAACATTCTTAAAAAATAATCAATGCCTTGTATATAAAATTAAAACTATTTTAAATAATATTCATAGTAAGTTGTCACATGCAAGAATGTTCGTATGCTCTATATTTATATATATACTAGCTGTAACCCGTCAAAAATAACGGAACGTTGGTTCGCGTCTTTGCTAAGTCCTAGTATATATTTATAGTACCTTTTTGTCGGTCCACGAAGAGGCAGTGGCGGCAACATGCGTTAAGCGGCCCGTTCGGGTTTGCTGGCCCGGGGTTCAAGCCCCGTCTCCGACCGTTCAAGTTGGGTTTTTTTAGGCGTGAATTCGAACGAAATTACAGACGTTACACGAAGTTACGGACATGCGGACAGACAACGAAATTATTATGTTTGATGATATATGTACGATGCCTGGCGAAATGGAAAGATCTAGGGGCACAGTAATGAACTCACTACGCAAATATTTTAACGGCAAATAATAAAGGTCTATTCAAGATGGTGAGAGAAAGGATGCAAGAGGGGAAGGGTTTACGTTAACCAGAATTCAGACAAATAAAGCCATTAATATAATAAATATGCATCCAACGTTTATTTGAAACAATCTAAATTTTTAATTAAGAGTCATCAAAAAATTGTATTTTATTTTACAAAAATAATTTATTCACGCGATACTTTTTTTAACGCTACATAATGGCGGTTATACTTTCGCAGGTTTTCTTCAAACTCTATGTCATTATTATTAAAATTTTACAGAGATGCTGTGCACTTAATGCGATTTATATTTTATGATCGAACTTTAATGTTGGCTGTGTTAATGTTAATAAGGCCTGTGAATTATTTTATAGCACCTCCTCCCCCAAACCGCCGCCACATCGACGAATAAATTAATTACCTCTCACGATTATATTCTTCCGCGCCTCCCTGGTTAGCGATCCGTGTTTAACGACGGTTTTTATATCTTGATCGCATTAAAAATATAACGGATGATAAAATATTCGCAAAAAACCTTGTCAACACCTACCTATAAATAATCGTGCATTGACACCTTCCTGTGGTGCCACTCTAATCAAGATGTACAGGGTGGTCCCAAATAATATTGAACAATAACTCAATTTTTTAATTTTCTTTTCAGTATTTTTTTTTATTATTTATTTATTATAGACATGTCATTGTACATAACTTCATTAATAAAAGAATACATTCATACAATAATGGAGCTGACGTTCCTGTTTATAGGAGGATTAAAATAACTTCATATTATTCCATGGATATTATTCATATTAAAATAAAGGTGTAAAGAATAACAAGAAATAAAATAAATAAACGGAAAATATAAAGAAGTAAGTAGATACATACGTACAAGCCCATGAAAATTTCAAGAGATTTTTTTTGTTAAATTTTTTAAATTCATTTTTAAATGACGTAAGGTCCTTTCATTTTTTTTGTTTTATCAGGTAATCGATTGAAAAAAAATATTTCTACAAAAGAATAGTGGTTTTGAGCAGCGCTTGTTTTATATTTGGGTATTTTAAGATTAAGAAATGCTCTTGTGGATCTGTAAGTTCAAGAATCTGTTTTATAATTTACTTTAATAATAATATTTTTTCAAAAATTTCCGTATGCGTAGGCCTTTGATTAATTGGTTGTTCTGGGTCTTTTTAAAATTATTTTAACTATGATTTTTTGAAATCGACAAAATTTTATTTTCACCGTTATGTAACTGAAATTATGATTTTTTCAAGTTTGTGTTTTCTGGGGTATTATGCCGTGTTGTTACGACATTTTGGATCCCATTGCAGGGTCCATCATCAGGGCTGATGTGTTGTTGTTGTGGTTAAGTATCGGCTTGTAATACCGTGTCAAAAGCAGGGTGAGAACTTTTTCAGTGTTGTATTAAGTATTGTCTCGCAATACCGTGTCGAAGTCTTGATGTTTCTGTCTTCATGTGTTACGTGGCAATACCGTGTCACATAGTTGTATTGTGCTGTGTGTATGTTTCATCTGTTGTCTGATCACTATCTCTGCGGAGTCTGCGACGAGATTTTTTGGAGCACCTTAATTCGCTACCTAAGAACCTGAAATTCACCATGTAGATGGAGAGAGACAACGTGCTGCCTTTTCTTGATGTCGAAGTAAAAATGAAAGCCGTGGTAGTTTCGGATACAATGTTTATAGGAAGCCTACTCATACGAACCGTTATCTACATGCAAATTCCCACCATTATTCTGCTCAAAAAAGAGGTCTCATCAACACTTTGGCCACGGGGGCCAAAAGGATATGCAAAGACGAATATCTACAGGAAGAAATGATAACACTCAGCTACGCACTAGAAGGCAATGGTTACCAGAATCGACAGATACAGCGCGTCATAAGAGCGAGGTCTGTTTAATTTTTAATTAATTTAATTTTTAGAGTAAATATGATAAACCTCCTTTGTTTTATTTATTTATTTCATCGAGAAGAACTCGAATCAAATAAATTACACAAATAAAAAATAAACATCCTGTATGTATTTTCAAAGATTTTAGTATTTATTATGGACATTCCTTAGTGGGAGGTATAACTTTTAAGCCTTTTTTGTCATTCTTAAAACTATCATTAATGTTTATTTCACAACTTTTTAATATAATATGGGTGCGGTATGTTTATTTAAAAATGAATATTTAAAATATGTAACGGTATACCGTTCAATTCTAAAAATGATATAAATTAACAAGAACTCGATTGACGTACCTAAGATGTGGTGATACAGACATACAGACAACAACTAACTCTCAACAGGCCGACGAAAAAATTATTCAATCTTGGGTGAAGTAAAAATCAATTACATAACTTCCTTCGTTCAGTGTAGGGATGTAAATTCGTTGCAGTTCGGCTACATCGGAACAAAGAATGAAAAAGTTACTGAAATATAAGAGATTATTATGAGGATATATGCTGTGGAGCATCAACACATTGCTACCCTCCTCCCCATAATATGCCTTATTTCACTTTTCTTCATTGAATGTAAGAACTGAAAAATTATTTACAGTGGAATTGTATTCGTATAGAAATATATTTTCATATTTCTTAAATGTATTATTTGGCATGTACCTCTAAAATTGTTTATATTAGGTACGAATAGAAAAGACATTATTTATTTTGATATTTTGACATATATAAATATATATATATAACACCCTGACGATGGAAAGGTTTTTCCGAAACATGTAGGTGTAATTAATCAAATAATATAAGTAGATACATACAAATAATACAATCAATATTTTTAAAATGTCAATCTACAATGTAGCTACACCAATATAGGAACATAATAATACATAAATATTTGAAAGAACTGAAAAATTATTTACAATGGAATTGTATTCGTATAGAAATATATTTTCATATTTCTTAAATGTATTATGGCTCTAAAATTGTTTATATTAGGTACGAATAGGAAAGACATTATTTATTTTGATATTTTGACATATATATATATATATATAACACCCTGACGATGGAAAGGTTTTTCCGAAACATGTAGGTGTAATTAATCAAATAATATAAGTAGATACATATAAATAATACAATCAATATTTTTAAAATGTCAATCTACAATGTAGCTACACCAATTGAAATAATAAAAAATAAA
>JADDOH010012907.1:0-80235 GCA_016648135.1 Agrypnia vestita
ATTTTGATTTTTTGATTTCAGATGATCTAGCACCAAGTTATGATGGACACCGCAATTCTACTTTTTTCCGAGACACGTCCGAATAATTGCTGCCATTGCCGTATTTTTTAATATTTCATCTTGAAAATTTTACACAATATTCTTCAAAGGTCATTCTTTAATGTATATATAAGATATATATATATATATATATATTTCTTTATATTGATTGCCTATACTTGGATTTTTTTTTTTTTTTACTATATATTGTGACTTGAAGGGACCATTGGTCATGAAAAATGCTGATATTTTCAATATATAAGTGGTGAAAACAAAGTAAATTTTTATTAATTATACTCAAAATGTTTCCTTAATATCTTTTACCGCCATAATATTCACCAACATAATATTTTTTATTAAAAAGAAAACATTTTGTTTTATTAAACTTCTAATTGTTGACCAATTTTTCGGGGACAATGATAATGCAATATTTTTTATTAATCATTTCGTTTAATGAACTCTGGTTTATCCGTAGAGTTCTAAAATTCTACACTAGCATTCTAAATATACTGCTGACACCTATAATATTTATTTGCCAATCCCATTTCTCGAAATGCTTGACGGACCAAAGTTTAGGCACGTGTATCCGCTAATATTTTACCGACTTGATACTAACTGGGCCAGCTGAATGTACTTAGGTGTGTCCTGTTAGATGGACTTTGCCCAAAGCGTTGACCGAGGTTGGTCACCGGCTGAAATTGGTGCTTTTGATGTAATTAGAATAGTACAACTGCACCGGCAACTACGGGGTGTTTTAAGTATAAGCGTAATTTTTTCAATATAAAATAATAATAAATATCAGATACCTTCCTTGATTCTGTAATATAAATTTTATTCCGTCTATTTATTTATTTATTTATGATACACGCCCTAAATTGAGCTTTTACATAATGTGAAACATAAAGTGATCAAATAATATAGTTAGCAGAAAGTTACAAAAAATAAAAAAAATACCAACTCAAATAAATTCAGTAATAATAAGCCCATAAGAAAATGAAAAATAAAAGAATTTATTCTTCTTCATCAGCTTTCATCTCGCCACTGCTGGATATAGGCCTCTTCCATACCCTTCCATCCTTCCCAGTTGTTTGCTAATTGTAGCAATTTCTTTCCCCCCACAGCGGCTATATCGTCGGCGCATCTCTTTTGAGGTCTTCCGATGCTTCTTTTATTCTCCCAAGATCTTCATTTCAGAACTCTGGGAGGCCATCTTGTAGCATCCTGCCTTGCAACATGTCCTGCCCATTGCCATTTTAGCTTCGCTACACGATCCATGATATACACTACTCTAGTTCTGCGCCTAATTTCGTAATTTCTAATTTTATATCTTAGGCTTACTCTAAGCATGGATCTCTCCATGGATCGTCGCGTGCATTTGAGCTTTTCTACACTTTTCTTTGTAAGAGCCGTCGAATGTCATCACTGGCAGTATGCATGATTCAAAGTTTTTTTTAGGCTAATTGGGATCTTTTTGTTCATTCCTATTCGTCTTGGCAATTCTGCTGTTTGGTTATCTTTGTCCATTTTTGTTTGTGTCCTAGGTATTTATATATTCGTCTATTATTTCAGTATTATTATCATTAATAGTGATGACTTTGTTCTCTGGATAAAGATAGAGACAGAGAATATTAGCTAGATAAATACAACTTCCATCCAGAATGCCACCGTTGTGGCACTGCTTCTTGTGCCCAGGATAATCTCATTTTTGAAGCTTACTTCTAATTAAGCTCTTGCTTCTAATGTGAAATTCCAAATGTATGCATTAATGATGGTTTTTTTCCAGTGACATACTAGCCGTTATTTAAAATTTGTATCTGATGTATCGATTGGTAACTATTTTTTTGCAATTTATCGGACAACCATCAGTACGGTAGATAACAACTATATCGCATATAATTAACAAGTGTTATTTATACATCTAAGTTTACCTTGCATCCTGATGAAGGCAACATTGTACCGGAAACATTTTGATTTTTCAACAAATAAGTGGTTAATGCAAAGTGTTTTCTTGTTAATTTTTGTAGTTATTGAAGAAGTTATATCTCAGTTACCATTCATCGATACAATCAGATACAAATCTAAAATAAATACCATATGATATATCTATCACTATCACTGATTTGTATATACCATAATCTAAGTTCCCGGGATTGGATCGTCTACTTTTAAGCATATCCATCTGTTGGATAGATATTCATCAAAATTTGCACTCGCATTACAATGGTTTTAGGGTGGTACTGAAAATAAAATATCTACTCTGCAGTAAGTATAACTTTTCAAATGAGCTCGCTTCACAATGCGACGATCCCTCGATTTCGCAATTCTCGTATCGCGTGAGCATTGCCACATTCACTCTTGTTGTACGTCAAATGTCACGCCATTGATATTCCGTTCGTCGGTTGGTCGAATGTAAATCTCCCCTGCAATAGTGAAAACAGTGAAGTGCGGTACAATGAATGTGTTTAATTTAATTCCCGCCATAGAACAACGGGGGCTCTTCTGTTATTATAATGTATTTAGGACAGTACTGGGACCTAGACCCGGTGTCGCAATAGGCACGTGGAGGCACATGAGCAATGCAGAAATTTGGTCCTAATCACAACAATCTTTCATAACCAGCACCATCAGATCTAGCCGGCTAGCTTGGATAGGATATGTATCTCGGGCAAGCAGCGACTGAGTCATTAAAATAAAACTCGAGGCTTAACCAACTGGGAAAAGACCACTGAGCAAACCCTGACCACGCCTCAAGGATAAAAAGAGGGATGTGAAACGAAAAAAAATCCAGTAGGGTATAGTTTTTTGGCCACCAGAAATCAAATCAAATCAAAATAAATAGGAAGTTGAAGTTATTTATGATTCTAGATGTCGAATCTCTTATCAATCTCATGTAGCAATGTCTGAGTTTTTCTCCATATCAAAATCTCAACACGTGTTTGCGGTACTTAGATTAGTTTCAACTGAAATTCCAGGACTTATCTCACCATGTATCATTTGTGTAGACATTTGGCTCGAGACAACCTCTTAGTTCATTAAATTATTTATTTATTGTATTCGAAAAAATGTTTCTTGTAAAATATAATTGTCATCATTTGTTTTATGGATATAATGATAATATTTTAAGAATAGAAAAAATAGTTAGGTAAAACTCATTTTTGATATTACAATAATTATTATAAAGCTCGTTTATTAAATCACTCGGCAACAGGCAAAATTAATTAATTTAAACCAATGATCATAATTTTCTCAAGCTGCCACATTTCTTTGAAAGTGCTAATATTATCATTCATAACACTTAAGACGTAGGTAACATTAGGGCGGGGAACTCAGACGGTTGCTACCATATTCAGCTGAGATAACAAGTATGGGAAGGGCCACCCTGCGCCTTGACTCTTCGTACTGTTGATATAAAGACGTCTATTTTGGAAAATTTGCACACTTCAAATTACGAAAATATGTTTTAAAACAAACTTTTGAAAGCATAGTCTGCTAATTTAAATATGATTTTAGAGGTTAAAAAAAATCGTGCGTTAAAAGTTAATTTCATTGGCTTTCATAAAAAACACGTTCCATTATACATACCTACCGTGCATTGGAACAAGGTTTACTTTACAAGCTCATTCTGTACAACAAGGTTATATAATAGTTCTATAATATTTCTTATATCCCATGTTTTATAATAGTTTTACGATATTTAAAAAAATCTTTTTTTTAGTTACCATTATTTATTACCAAGGCATATGTAGTGATGTGATTAGGTGACAGAACCACGTTGAGGGATGCTTATACAGACTCATATACAATGTGAATTGAATATATTATGTTCAGAGGTTCGATGATCACAATTGCTTAAAAAAAATTTAAATGCATAAACGATAAATTATTGAATATCTGTGTATTATCTAAAAACTTGCGAAACACCTTACCAAAAATGTAAGTCATCAGCTACACAAATAATATTGTTGGCTTATTGTGCTGATTCATAAGATTACATAAAAATAATTTCATAATTCATGAAACCAGAACACCACGAGATTTGTTGACGCATTTGAAAAAAGGCCCTCGATTTCAAAGTATTTCATTATCAAATGACTATGTTCGGTCAAATGTATCGTTTTAGTTACAAACATGTTATGATCATATTGATTTAATTTATATTACAATGAATAGGTTTATTCACCGGCTCCCTCCTATAATTTGTCGCCTTGAGCAAAAAGATATGCCAATATGCCTCTTTTGGAGCAGAAATTGAGAAATGCGCGTGTCTAATGGACTAAAAAGCGTAAAACTTGACTAAATAATAAGGTACCTTGGTGTGTTCGTTGACATGTCGGGTTCTTTTCTGGCTCATGTCAAGGCTGTGTCAGAAAGAGCAGCGGATTTCTTCGGTGCGCTGAGGAGGTTATGAGTCTAGTGTTGGTTCAAATATCTTGTATGCAAGGGATTTAATCGCATCATCGTGCATTTATGTTTTACTAAAAATAAAAACTGTTTCAGAAAATTTCACGAGTACCTATTTGAATTATACTCGTTGTGCAAATGATAGAAAAAAATATAAATAATATATATGCATGATGCAATGTGTTTAAAAAATACACACATAGATACAGCGTGTAACAGAGTGAGTCCACAATACTTAAGAGGTAGTTTTCTGCCTTAATTACGAGTTTATGATGTTCTGGAAGTTTATTCTGTTCGTTTTCTTAAATTACATGAAACTTACCAATCTTAAAATAATTCTCACCGCTTGTGCGTGGGTCTCATATTAACTATTTTATATGTATGTTTTTGAAAAATATCTATTTCTATCTAAAAATAAAAAACATAACCGCGGTGCTGGAATTTTGTCAAAAATCTAAATATTAAAATTGTCATTTTCAAGCCTGATGTCTTCCCGGGCGGGTTAAATAAGACAATCTTAAAAAAGTAAAAAAATAAAAACATAGATAGCATTATAAAAATTCAAAACAATGTGGATAAAAATCATATATACAATAGAATACAGTACAATACAATATACTGTGTAAAATGATTACTTAAGCCAAACATATGACAGAACATAAATCCTATAAACACTCGAAAGACTTACATATCTACATACTCATATAAATTGATTACTCTATATTATATCTTCAATTTATCTTAATTAATGATTATCCCTCTGGCGACAAAATATAGTAATTGTGTTCCAAAAAAAAATTAACGCAGGTAGGTACTCATTAAAAATATTTTAAATATTTTTTTTATTTAAAATAAAATAAAATAAGACTCGAAGCGCTGTCCACTAGATCACTGGCGGTTTTTTTAACCACTAAACCATCAACAATACATTATGGTGACCTTTTTCTGAACCGTTAAAAGTAACGCAAATCCTTGTAATAATACCTACCTTTGACCGTTTGTAGTACTGTAGTAGTGTAGTACTGTAAACTGTAGTAAAATACATAAATGTATGAATTAAAACTAAAATTAACTTAAAAAATGAAACATTAACAGCTATAATAGACATATAAGTACTTGTCTCCGCAATAATGTTTTATGATAATAATAGACATTACTTTTTCAAGAATATCTAATCGAATTATCTAATCATTCTCTACTGGAGAGGAAAAAGATATTTTTATTCGTTCAATTATTTTGATTTGGTCCTGACATAATATCCGATGTTAATCAATGAGCCCATGAAAGTGCTGGCAATAGGCAGAATTACAAATGATATTCGATAGAAAGCAAAATTATACCGGAAATGTCAGAAAATATTATTTGAGGTAGATGCTAAATTATTTCTAATTCTTGTCTGACGCGGCCTAAAATATAGACGGTTGCTAATGAATTCATTAAAAATAACTGAGATTAAATACACAAAATATATACTTTTTTTATTTTACTTAAATTGTTTTATTTTCATATACTATTTATTTTTATTTTTTATTACAGATATTATGTATTAATTTTTCTCATTAATTTGTATAAATATATTTCATACACAATTACTTTTTGATTAAAATATATTAAAGATGTCTTATAGAGACGTAGATATTTTTTTATTTGGAAATAAAGGAATATATATCTTTTCCGGTGTTCAAAGGGCTTACGACCTATGCGGCTGGTTTAAGTGATCAGTTCCCACAGTGTAACGTTCAAATTCCACCCATGATAGACTACCAGATCTTTCAAATTTTTGTAAATTGCATATATGTTTAACTTGTCACCTTGTTTCGTATGTGAGTATTTTACTACCATCATCTACAATCGAAAAAATTTTGTCATTCCCATAATCCAATACAGATGTCGCTATTGATAATGAGATATCTATAATGTGTGGAATTGATGAACGTTACATTGTGTAAAATGATTTCTTAAGCCAGCCGTACGATAGGTCGCCTATGAATACCCAAAAGAAAGACTTACTTTCTTTACTTACTTACCATACTTACTATGCCATATAAAAATAGCTTCGTCTCAATGAGACATCTGTTATATATATTGATTAATGATGTCCCCCTGGGGATAAAACCCAGTATTGTGTTCTTGAAAATGTAGAATATAATCGAAATATTATGAATAAATTGGTTATAGAAATTGGTCAGTTATTTCTGACTGATTGATACCTAGCCAATTGTAACATGTTCTATGTATCAACATTTTTGATAGTTAATGTTTTCCGGTGAATGTTTAGTGTGTTGTATAATTTTGGCGCTAAGAACATATAGAACAGTTGTTTTGCTCTCAGTACTGGTGTGAAGCTATTCGTTTGACGTCTTGTGTTGTGTATGTCGTTTTGTGGTCGTATGAGTGGTAGTATTCTACGAGTCTCCGCATGTTAAATTGTCTCGCATCTAAAATACCATATTCAAAGAGGAAATCCGTTGAATACGTAAACAGTAAAACAAGAAACATCCTTAGAATAACATTCTATTCTCGTTTAGCTTTCTAGTAATGTTTTTGCTATTCTTCCCCATACTATTATCGCGTACTTAATAAAAGAATGGCAGAGTACACCGATCTTAAGAAGCGATGATTCTCAGCTGTATTGAAAAAATAGAAAACTTTACCTTCGTTCTTATATATATATATATAATATATTTCTATAAGAACATAATGGATTTATATCTATAATGTCATCTGATTATAATTATATATTTTCTGAGACCACTTGTGAGTTTATAACTACACGACTAGTTCCGACAACTACAGTTGTCTTCAACGGGTGATTACATAAACTAAAGCATAAGAGTAAAAATAATTATCTAAGGTCCTGATAGAGGTGTGGAGTTGGAGTTATGTTTGGGGTGAGGGGGCTAGCTGGGGGTGGGGTTTGAGTTAACGGGAACAAAGTGAGGAGCGGTGAAGAATTTTGAAATATTACGTTTCATTAGAGTTTCATAAGAATTTAAATTTTTTTGTATTTCTAAATTTTACAGATTGTTCATTATTTGGCCTTTCTGCTTAGTTTATGTAATCACCCATTGATGACAACAACTGTAGTTGTCGGAACTAGTCGTATAGTCATAAACTCACAAGTAGTCTTAGGCAATTGCTATATTTATATATAGTTATAATATGTCATTCCGCAAAGTTAACGCCACTTCAATAAATAATATGATCTGATTATTTTTTGAAATTGTTAACATTCCTTTAAGTCGAATTTCTCACGTTCTGTGGGTTGCAACAATTGTAATTCGAAGAATGCTAATTCGTTGCAAAATATGAACAATGCATTATTCCAGTGAACTGAAATACTATCCTTTATTGAAATACGAGAGCCACATGTGTTTGTCGTGTGAATACGAGTACACTGTAGATTACAATAAAGCACGCCTCTGCACTGCAATATTAAACTCTCTTCAATTTTGTTATGAAAATAATAATATTACCCTTACCAAAGTTCAACTAATTGTATTCCTATTGCTTTATTTATTGATGTTATTTGTATTTTCATTCTTTTTATTATGTTTAATTATTCAGAAAAACTTTGCAGAAATTTTAAATTCGATAAATATTATTTTTGTAAGGTCATTTTGTAATTTTATTTGAAGTGAATGAATTTTTAATATTTCGAATAAGTTACTGTCGTGAAAGTCTAACAGAAAATAAGCAAACTTCGAGGTCGCTTACCTCCGTAACTGTCAACATTTCACCCAAAGCGTAATGAAAATGTTATTTTCAAAAGAATTGTATGAATTGAAGGAGAAGACTCTCATGAAGTGTTTGCTACCAGCTACGAGAGCTTGGTATAAAATAAACGCTTAAAATGTAGAAAACGATTTGTCGCATTTCATATTAAAAATTATAATATCAAAATATTCCAAAATTGACTGTCAATATGTGAAAGTATTACATGACGGTATCCAGTAAATTTTTCGAACTGAAGTTTTTACCAATTGGAGGCGAAATGCGAGACGGAAACGCTTACTTCATTCCCACTAGTCTCAGACTTTAAACTGGCTTATCTGCAACCAACCGCCTTCCCTGGCACCCCAGACCATAACGATTCGGTAGGTGGTAGATAGCGGCGGGCGAGAGCATAAAATTTTACCTCCCTCGTAATTTCTGCTGTGCAATTGAATTTGAAAAACCGAAATGGTTTTGATTTTGTTTCGTCGTTCTCTAACAAATAATATAATGCTTTTATAAAGTTAAACGATGTTGACCTCGTGCGAACCAAACATCTCATTTCATCATCAGGTGGATACGATTATTAAAGATTTTGGCATTCTTGGTACTGCGTCTGCCGCTGCAGTAGCACCCCCAGTCGTGTACACCCAGTCAAATAGTAGCTTGTTGGTCTTGTGGTTAGGACACTTGCCTCGTGATCCAAAGGTCGCGGGTTCGAACCTTACTCCAGACTAGCAAGTTAGTCCTATTTTCATAGCACAAGCGTTTAGCTTTGTTTGAAAATAGTAAGAATATTGATGTGACACGTATTCCGTGTTCACATCTCTATGTTTTTTTAAATTAAAAAAAAAAAAAAACGTTATTTTAATCGGTTACACACGATACAGTTATTTGAGATTAGGATCTGATTAGCATATATACTTTAATATACACACATATAGCACATGCATCAATAATATTTTAACCGGTTACACACAATAGAGTTATTTGAGATTTTGATGTAATTGTATCGATGATTGATAACATTTTGTTTGGCAAACAAACATTTGGTAGCTGAGTTTTTTTGCTTTTAACTCCGTTATCATACATGTTCTAGGATATTCCCCAAAAACAATTCTTATTCCTTAATCCGTTCTGAGGTATTTTCTGTTCAGATTTTATGAGGTAGAGTTGTTGGCTCAACCTTTCGAGTTGTCGCCCAACCTCCAACCTAGAGGATCAGGGTTTTCCTGAGCTTCCCTTATGGTCAGGGATATTTTTCTCTAGTTTCCCCGTTTTCGGAGGAGGTTCACCTTTTGCTTCTCGTATTGGCTACGGTAAGAAGCTACATTTCCCGTAGTAAGGTCTGAAGACCTTTCGAGCAAGTTAGGAAATCGGACTCGCTGGTTTGTAATTGCGCAGCATGTATGAGATATATACTTCTCCAGCAGAAGTGTACCCCACCGGCCTACCAAGCATTCGGGCCCCTCATTTGTTCTTGTCGCGTGAAAATCATAAACAATAAGTCAATAGATAATATCTCATCAAGTCATCATTCACAAATCACCAACGATGAATTTGTAATCGATGTCATTCAATCTAATTTATATTGCAGGTAAGTGGGTGGTCAGGTAAACGGGGTATGTTTTGCGCGTCACGTTTAAGAATATGGTATCCATATAAAGGTCAAAGTGTCTCGTATTTTATAGAAAAAAAAAGTTTTATATAGGTATGAGTCACTCAGAATCAAAACTGCCAGTATGCAATTATTGACAAAATATAGATAAATATATTTAAAAGAGTGGATATGTTGAAATTTATACACTTTTGATAAAATGCTTCTGTATTTCTTCATCCAAACATACTTTCAAAAAACATATTTATTATTGTTTCGTGTGTTTCAATTAACTTCAACTTATTTTATTGTAGAATTTGAACAATTTTCCAACTTTTGCTATTGAACAGGCGGATATCTAATTATTATTCACTCCATATTTACTTGAAAGAACTATTCTAAACTTTTTAACAATCAAACAACTGCTCTTAATATAAAAGTAAAAAATTGTAACAATATTTTTATATAAAAGTATGTTCTAAGAACACAGTTACTGTATTTGGTCCCCAGAGGGATGATTAATTAATTAATATTATTAGATGCAGAATTTATATTCGGGTGATTGCTTAGCAATAGCATATCTCACCAATTAAAGCAACAATGATCAAAAATGAATTTTAAGGATATATAAAATTTATATGAACTACATATTGTACTAAAAATCCAAAAAGTGTTAACAGTATAAATATCTTAAAACTAATGTATTTTGAAGATAATTTTTAACTCTGAAAATTATACTAAATATCTAAGTAAGATAAAAAGTAATATAAAAAATTATTTAAAAAAAAACATGTTAAAAATAAAGAGAGCATAATGGAAAGTGTATTTCGACTTCCAGATTGTACTACATATTATTCATAAACCTTTTTACAATCAAAAAGCACAAAACAAACGTGCGTTTTGAAGTTTTTTAACAATTATTGTGTATACGTATCCCTCATTTAGAATCGAATATAAATCTAGATTTAATTTAATCTATATAAGTTATAATATAAAAGATGCTTTACAAAAAAAATTGAAATAACACAAAGCAAAAGTGTATTTTGAAGTTCATATTTACTACCGAGATTGCGCTACACTTACAAATATAAAACTAGGCACAATCTGAGTAAGTTAATATAAAAAATGCTTTTCCAAAAAAATGGCGCACAAAAACACAAAGCAAAGCAAGTGTCCTTTGAAGGTAATTTTAAGTATGATGTCAACTGTGATCTTTGTTTAAAAAGGCTTTGTGCGAATTTTCGCCGCAGTGCGATGCATACCTCGTGAATATTGTGTGAAGCAATAAATTATTATTATACTGAGGCGTATTTCACCCCTGCGAATTTCCAGTCAAGGGAAAAAATTTACCCAGGAGAGCACATTCATTGCACAGATCATATGAAATCCTACCCCCAAAGTGTGAAGGAAATTTTATTGGAAATTGAAAATACAAAAATGAGAATGACGGAATAAATAAGGATTTCTTATTGATATCTCCGGCTCAACGGCTCGGCGTCTTGCTTTATTTGCAAATTTATTTATTTTTAGCGATAACACTTCATTGGATGGTGTGTATATTGAAGCTACAACATAGAATTGGAACTAAGGGGTTTTAGCTCACACATTTTTGTTTAATAAGTAAGTAAAAAAAATAATAGAATTCAAAGGTCTTTGCCGTATGGCAACAACAAAAAAATGGGTGCGTGCGTTTGAAGACACACTACTTCGACATTTATAAAAAAAAACATGTGTTGTGTTGTATACTTTGCGTCGTTGCTCATGCGTATTCTGCCCAGTTATGTTCTTACTCAAGATATACAACTCAAACAAGAATTTCATCAATGATAGATCTTCATTAACGAATAAAAAATCTTGCTTTCATAAAAAAGCGAAAATAAAAATGTAAGTACACAATTCAATCACCGTAATAACACATTAAGAATTTAATTAAATAAACGTTATGTTTATCATTTAATATTAAATTATTTTTATTTCTTTTGTGTACCTTTTCTTATATAAATTCTTGTACTAAATATTTAAATAAAGTTATTAAATAAATCACATAAACTAGACTTTTGTATACAGAGCATTTGATATATGTATATCACAGGGAAAGAAAGATCCGCCCAGGGGAGCGGTCTTGGCGGTCTTGTATATAGCTTCAGAATGGGGATAAAGTGAGAAACATAAAAACAAATAAGCGTTTCACGATTTTTAATTATTTAATATGTATGGTAAAGTAATTTAACATCGCTGTGAAATTCAGGATACAAGATATCAAGAAAAATTGAGTTACGTAATAATCTGTATTGGCGTGGTGAAGGATGCCGTCTACTAGAGGTGAAACCAGAACGAGATGGCATGGACCTAGACTCGAGGATGATTGCCTTCTTGCTTCATAATTTATGTAGGAATCTACCTTTTAAATGGGTATTGTGGACTAGCTCTGGTACACTCGATTCTACTACTAACTACTACGACTAATACTAGGAATCTACCTATTAAGGAGGTATTATGGACTAACTCTGTTACACTTGATTCCATTACTGAGTACTACGACTTTGACTGTATATATTGTTAGATTTGGTGTTTCCACTTGCACTAGTGTATGGAAAATGTATTTCTTCTGAGTAAGAACACGTACTTTGCCGAGAGTTTCTTTGAGTAAGCCAAGATTGATGTTTCGGCATAATTAAATTTCAATTTCAATTTTAATTTTGTATATAACATTAACATATTTATATAACATAATAAACATACATATATAACATAATAGCAACTATAATAAAAAAAAATCTCAAAATTTACGGTATTTTTGGACCCATGGTGGGGTAATATACAATTTTTGGTTGATAAAAATATTTTGATAAAAAATTTCATAAAAAATTTCCCACAAGTATAATTTCACGTGCTACCAACGGCCTAGGTTTCATAAGACACACATATTCCATAGCTCTTAATTATTTTTTCTTCACGTTTGAATCTTAATGAAATTTTCGCATAACTTTAATTTCACACTGAAGATGAAAACATACAAAAATCAACCCACACTAGAAAATATAAAATATTTCCTGATTCAACAGAAGGTTTCGGTGAAAAATGTTTTGAACATACCCGAAAATTTACTGACTTCTGGTTCACTTATTGGAGAATTATTGGAAAAGCTCTAGATAATGCAGAATCAGTTTTTCTTATTAGTTTTCATATTTAAGCATCTATGATGAGAATATTGCCTACAGGTTTCCCAGAAAGAATAGTGGTTTCCCAGATCAAAAAATTTTCGTTTCTTGATTTTGAAGAATGTATTTTGCATCAAGTTTAACTCAACAATCCAAAAAAAGACAAGACAGTACGTATAAAATCTTTGACTACAGAAAAAAGGTATTCTAAAAAATGTAAACTTTACCTACTGCTTAATACACTCATTAACTGGTAAATAATTTTTACTAATTTTAGTAAAGAATTCAAATATTTAATATTTCTACTTAAGCTAGCTAATATGGGTCACAAGCCCTGTAACCACCCCTTAAAGACTTCCGTATATGTTTTCCACCTAAATAGCGCTATCTCTGTGAGACTTCTATAATTCATCTTAATTGACTCTGATTCTTTTTAATGGTAGCTACCTACAATCGTTTTAGTTGAAATAGAAGTTCTCATTCTTCATTCCAAATAATTTTGAATAAATGATATTTATGTTCCAGTTTTCAACCAGATTTATTTTTAAAAAAATGTAATTTATCCCATACAGATGTTCGTAGAACTTTTCAGTACCCAGGTATCGAGGGACTAAACGTTGATATAGGACGACGTCTTACTTCTGTACAATATGGCAGCCTCCGAACGGTATTTGTTGATTATCTTATATCATAGAACCATAAAAGAGTCATAGCTCGCAGTTCTGATTAGAGAAATGCTAGCAAAACGTGGAAATGTCAAATGATGGATAAAAATATGAAAAATATACATGAAAATGTCAGTATTTAAAATTATGTACCATTAAATTGGGATTTTTTGATTCATTCATTAATTGAAGCAAAGATACAAGTAACTTATCTAAAGCGCAATTTTAAAACCATTTAACAAACTCGGTTATTATTAATTTCGAAAGTGCAACGGGAAAATTAAATAATAATAAAAAATTATAAATTTAAGTTAGACTTTCATAATCGCAATATCATTTACAGTAAATTGAAAACAAAATTACCTCACGAACTGGAATTTGTGGAAATATTTAATCATCATATGTGTTCACGAATTAATTAACATTCACGAACAAACTAACAAACTACAGCTCACCTGTAAGTTTCACACAACTTCATAAAGTTTTTCAAACAAAATAATTATGAAATAAAATTTCCAAAATGAATTATGAGAGAAGACTACAAATGTCTCTAGCAAAGTCCATTCAAATATACAATAGATTCTCAGATTTAAACAAATATAGAAATTTCAAAACTTGATAATGTGATTTTTTTACAATAGAATTGGTGAATGTTGCATTGTGTAGAGGGCACTTAAGCCGCGCTTACAGATTGTGAGCCCTGGGCCACGTATAAAAAGACTTACACTTTTGTTATTCACAAATATGACTTACCAATTACTACTATAGTTTCGAGAGGAGCAGTCCCTCTCACCACCAGGTATAGTTAATAAATATTTTAAATTAAAACGTTGCACCACGAAGTAACCGCCAAATCTTTCAAAGATACCTATTTTATTATTTACTAGCTATGCCCGCGCGGCTTCGCACGCGTAAATTTTTAGTACACTGTTTGGATCGCTATAGAACTTTCGCGAACCTTCTAGAAGATTTTCCTTCCAGAACATTCAAGAAATTTATCGAATGTACAGGAACCTTCTAGACACACCGACACATTCCGCCACTCAGTTTAGAACCTTATATATATTTCGGGAATTTCAAGAACCTTCTCCTTCCAGAACTTTCTAGAGCAGGTTTTTCCGGAACCTTCTAGACTCACCGACACAGTCGGCGCCCCTATTTTGAAACAATCTGAAACATTTGCGGCCTTCCCATAACAAAACAATGTGCTAGAAAGCACATTTTTGCACCCACTCCCACCAACGCTCAGCCACCCCCACCAAACTCGCATATTTTCGATGTGACACCAAGGGCTATCCACCACCATAACCACCGGTGGGTGGTCGTGGCTGGTTGTGAAGAAAACTTGGCGGATAGAGAAACACGGGTTTCTTTATATATATATATTGATTTTTTGCAATTGTGTGATCAAATAATAATTAAAATAATATAACAGTATTAATTATGTTGTGTTGGATACGGTAGGTGTCACCACCAACAATTCTGCTTTGTCCCGGTTATTTTTCTAGACTGTTGCCTGTTAGATTTTTTATGCGGTTTACTCCATCTAAATTTTAAATTGCCATTCTAAGATAAATATTTTATACAGGATATTCCAAATATACACGTCATCCCTTGGAGGGGTGATAGGCCAACTCATGACTGACCAGAATATGAAAAATATTACCTCAGTAAAAAATCATTAGTTTTTTAGATATTGGCACTTTTATGAATTTTGTGAAAATCGATATTTTAGTTACAGTTTTTCGAGTGCCACAGCTACGAAATTTCATATTTTAAGATTTAAATTTTGTCACGCAACCTTACTTTTTATCACAGTTCAAAATAAATTAATAGTCCTAATCCTTTGTAAAAAATAAAACATTTATTTATCAGCTAAATTAAACACTTTATACTGTAAAAAAATTGACACGTCAATCTGGATAAATATTTAAAAAAATCTAACATTAAGTTTAGTTTTTGAAATGGTATATTATTTTCTAGGCTTTGATTTTCTTTAAAAAAAAGGCATTGCTACTGTAGATCTTTAGTGGGGGTGGATTGCCAATTTCCACTCATGTGATTATGTTGTCTGGTGCAGAAAGCGAAAATGAAATAAAACACTGGTTTAAATCGGACTACTGGGTCAAAGCGTACGAAGAACAAAGCGAAAAGACTGCCTGTGCACTTCGAGTCCAGGAAATTTATGCGTATCCCACTACGTATCAGCCAATCAGTGCGTGCTTATTTCCACTGATGCACATCGCTACCATGAACATGATACATACTAGAACAAATGTACATAGAAATATTAAATTGATAAAAGGCCCTTCTCGGGGCCACCAATTCTCGTCGCAGCGAGTCGTAATAATAACCATTTTAGGGCCACCAAAACCGAGTAGTTGGTAGATTAAAAGGGCCCATTCCAGGGCTGCCACGAAAGTAACACAAAAAATGCTACATTAAATACTTAAAGGAAAATACACGTTTTGGGACTTTATGCCCTGACGAATGAACTCCGAACTTTCGCGTTCACCAGCTAGCTCAGGAGGTAGTCGTGGGAGACGTTTTACCTGATGGAAATCTGCTCTCTCCAGGGATGTGCCAAGGCTTGGGATTTATAGAAAACGACATTCTTCCAGGTAGTTAAGTCAAATTATAATTTATTGGTAGGTAGAATTGTACAAAGAAAACCAACATGTTAATATCTGCAATTTTTGCAAATTTGACAAAGTTATATTAATGAATTGCAGGTAAACTATGAATGAAAACTTAAAATTGCATAAGAAAGAGGTTGCTATAAAAGCATTTAGAATTTCGGCCATTTGACAAGGTTAAGTTAATAAATTGCAGGTTAATTATAAATAAGAACTTAAAATTGCATATGAAAGAAATTGCCATCAAAGCATCTAGCACTTCTGCCATCTGATAAAGTTATATTAATTAATTGCAATTAAATTATAAATTAAACTTAAAATTGCATAAGAAACAAATTGACATCAAAGCATCTAGAACTTCTGCCATCTGACAAAGTTATATTAATTAACTGCGGGTAAATTATAAATAAAAACTTAAAATTGCATAAGTAGGTAAGTTATGGTGACCGACACAAGCCAGAAGGGGTGTAGGTTACATTTCTAAGGATGAGGTAGTTTTACAAATGATGAACTCCCAAATACGACTATCGTTAGGTTACGCGCGCACTAGCGTTTTTTCGCCGCGCGGCGAAAAAAAGCAGCGACATAATGTCCCACCGCAGCGTTGAATCGTAGTGCGTGCACTTAGCGGCAAAAAAACGCAACGGCGAAAAATCTGTGAAATGTTACAACTGTCTTGCGGTGCGGCAGTCAGCGGCAACAAAATGCTTCTTTTTGGCGCTGCGGTCAGCGGCAAAAAAACGCATCTTTTTCGGCGCGCACTACGCGCTGTTTCGCTGTACCATATAATATTTTATGTGAAAGAACAAAGGCTACAAGCAATAGTTCTGCTGATCTGGATGAAGATTTTAATATTGAAATGCTAATTACTGAAGTTGAGAGAAGACCACCATTGTATGATATTACCTCAAAAAATATGGTGATAGAAACATTAAACATTTCTGAATGGAGTATTTTTATACGTGATAGAAAGTCCAACTAGTTTTAAAAGTTCATAAAAACAGTCTTTATTCATTCGATAATATTGGAAGAATTTTTCGGGGTAATCGTTAAGTTCACCAAATAGTTTAAAGAACTGCCCATAGTTCAAATGATCAGCGGCATTATGCCGTAGTGCGCGCGCCTGCTGTTTTCGCCGCGCGTCAAAATTTCGCAGGTTTTTTCACCGCGCGGCGGAAAAACGCTAGTGCGCGCGTACCCTTAGAAGATAATCTCTTAACATCGCGGACACAGAGATACAGGGACAGCTTCATATTCCAGGCTGTCACCTGTGACAACATAATATTGAAGGAAGCAAATATTCGCTTAAATGCCGTTACAGCAACATGCTCATGATGATCTCTTTCGTCTAAAGGTCCATGATATAACATCACCGAAGTCCGGGATGGTCTAATAAACAATGAAATCGTTATTGTTTCATGTAGGTAGTCCTCGTCTCACGAATAATCCTGAGGCTGGGCTAAAGGCGGTAAGAAAGTCGGATGGCTGCTAAGGTGAAATTGGATCCTCGCCCCCCCAATTTCTTCATCTGCCGTCATCTTCCAGGACTACTTTCTCATGCCGCTTCTCAAATAATCGGCGACAGCGCATTCGCCGCCATGTTGCAATTGTCAAAATTCCTTCAGCGTATGGTCCAAGCATAAAAAGGCCGCCCCTGAAGGATTTTTACAAATAATTACACTTTTTATCCATTACTACCCATCGTTAGTCCACGTGGTGCAGGTTATCTCAATCACAAAAGGTCAAAAAAACTCACCCCGAACGGGAAGCAGCCTCCTGTCAACTTCACGACAGCGGGAATGTCATAGAAAGCGTAGACTCGGCCTTTTGTGTCTAGTGGACGCCGGTGTGTCCAGCCGTTAAAATAAACGAAAAAATGTATTGAGATTGGGTGGTACCTAAAAAATATTTTACAACGCATTGATTGAAAACTTTCTATTTTACGGTGGAAAATCATTAATGAAAATTACTTTTGAAAATCATTTTCAGTACCTGAACTACTCCGGTCACATTGTTCTGCGAACTATTTCGTCGGATACGCCTCCGGTGATGAAAATGTATTATCCTGGACGAACGTAATTATTGATCGGTGGGCTCCATTAAAATAAATGTATCTAGTAAAAAAATTAGCTCATTTGGCCATTAAATAGGGAGGTGAAAAGCATAAGCTATATTATCTATATGAGATTTTAATTATAATTTTATATCCAACTTCTTGTATTTTGGGAGTATAGGAATCTCTCATCGACAGGTGAAATTAAACTGACTACTATCAAATATAGAAAAACTAATTGCATGGATTAGATGGAAATATAAATAATTCACTGGATAGGCACCGACACAATGACCAGAGTTACTGGTGTAAAAGTGGTTGCAACAAGAATATTGAGAGAAAAACAGAAAAGCTAGTAAACGTAATATTTTTTAAATTTTTGTTCAAAAAAATAAACAGATTTCAAATTATTTTAATTTTAAAACATTCAAAATCATTCATTTAATTACCTTTACGCGCGAAAGAATGGAAAATTTTAATGGTACATGAAAAGAATAATTAATATCCATGATGTTGTTCGTGAATTCAGAAAAGTTGTGACCGATGTATTTAATAAAGCAATCTCGACGTGATATTTCAAATGAACAAATAATATGAAAATGTGTTTAAGCTCACGCAGTGATAACATAGTTTGTATTTCTCTTTCAATTTAATAATAATAATGAATAATCTCTACAGCGTAAACGCCAAATCTATCAATGATACAGTTTATTAGAGTTCATCATCAAATAGAATTAGCACGTGATACCACAATAAATGCAGGGAAAAAACAAATTAGATTTATCAATTAGAAAGATTAAAATTATCTATTGGTAAAAATATTTGTCTACCACCGGTATACGAACATGCTATTACCAATGTTCCTGATTAAAAGATTTGAATTCGTGTACTGGTAATAAATAAATATATTTTCGATAGATGGTGTATATACTGTATTGATTCATATTTTTATTTTAATATTCTCCAACAAATTGCAAATATACATATTATGTTCTATATTTGTGACTTCATATTAAAGAATAACATAAATTTAGAAACTACAATAAATTATGCAATATTGGCATAAGTATCTAATACTTCTGTGTCCTGGGCTAATCCCATTCATCTTGATTCGTTTGCTCTTATTTGTTTAATCTTATGCGCTGCATCCTTGGTCTCGTCCAAGACTTTAAGATCGTGATTGACTGCAATTGTACGTGCTGCTCTTAGCCATCTTAATAGCTTTTTTTTCAGGAACACGGGCCACAATGTAGTCCTACATGTTCCTAACAAAATTCACCGGTTCATGTCAATCACATATGTCAGTCATAAATCAGTTTTATACATAAATATGTGTATATGTTCCAGATTCGATTTTGAGGTCACTTTAAATTCTATTTATTTTCAGAAAAACTTTAAATTGAAAAATAAATTTAAATTCTAATTTTTTTTCAGAAAAACCATCAAAGGCCATTGCAATTGGTCTATATAGATTCACATTTTGAATGTTGCCAGAAACTCAGATGGTCCATTTTTTTATTCCCCCACCCTCTACGCAGCAAGTAAATTTATTGAATACACATTGAGCTATTTTAATGATTATATTAGTGCCATTAGTTGGGTTTTTTTAAATAATTAAATGTAATAATTGGTTGTCCAATAAAATGAAAAAAGAAATTATTGATTAAAAATCATAAATTGTTGTTAAAAAAATATTTAATGAGAAAAAAACAAATTTCCAGGTGCCAGAGGTACTTTAGTGTGCAAAATATGAGGACCGGCTACTATGATATCAGTTTCTTATACCTGAGACACCAAATAACAAAAAACTGGATGCTGTCAGCAGCTTTATTGGACCCATTCCCTTTTACCCTAATTAAATAGCCCACCCCCAAGCATCAGAGCGCATAACGTATCTAGCAATTTAATGTTTTTGTGCAACAGTAGGATAAAAACCATTGTGAGTAACGGTATATTTTTTCGTGTTTATAAAATAGAATTTGAGTTTTGTCATTTTTGAGTAATACATTAAAAACTGTTTTATTAAAATATGTGAGCAAAATCGCTACAAGTGACAAATGTGAAAAGAAAAATCGAACGAAAAAAAGAACGAAGACAAATGTGAAAAAGAAAATATCGTATTTGTTTTATGGTAAAGCAGGTGACTTGATTAAGGAACCGAAACCACAATCATTGATTAGTATTCAAAAAGCAGCAGGTCGAAGAAAATATGATTTTATTAAAAAGCTACAAAATAATCCAGAGATCGCAGCACTAGAATATTCATGGCATCGATGTTGTATGGCGAGCTATGTAAGTGAAGAAAAAATAAGACGACGAGAAATAGCTTTGCATAAACAGCCAGATATGTCTACTTCCATTGCACAACCAGGTACTGCAGGTATAGCCGGTAGTAGCAAAAATATTCGCCTATCATTAAGGGGGTCTCTAGAAAGATGAAGATAAATAATTATAAAGAGCATAAATGTTTAATTTGCGATGAGTTAACAAGATATAAGAATAAACAACTTTTTTTGTGTTTTAAATTTTCAGCAGCGCAACAAATTTTTTATACTGCACATGCTAAACACGATCATGTTTTTACAGATATTAGTGCTTGAAAACAACTTGAAGATTTATTTGCAATCGAAGTTAGATACCACAAAGATTGTTAACGATTATTTAAGACTACCGAGAAATTCAGAAAATCCTACAGGACGACCTCTGACTACAATACCACAAGTAATACTTATGAAGGCATTTGAAAAGCTGATAGATAGATTAAAAAATCAATTTTTGTCTCACTCTTTTAAAGTATCGTTCTTGGCCAACCAAGTAGCTGAACTGATCGAAGTAGAAGATGCAGTTGTATAAAATCAAAAACAGTGTTTTAATAATTGTATTCCTTACAAAGATGATGAGTGCACGCTTCGAAAAATCTTCTTCGCAATGTTTACTTAATATTGTAGAAAATGGAGAGACTCTATTAACTACACTCGAAAATGAATGATTTGTGCAGAAAATTAAAAAGTTATCGGATCTATAAAAAGAAATACATTTTACAATTTTGAGAATACTCATGCAAAAGAAAAAAATACTTTCAACAAAAAGTTGTAATATGTAACAGACATAAGTCATTTTCAACCATCATTTATGTCGGCTAATCAGCGTGAATTTGATACAAAAATTTTAACATCATTTAAAATGTTAGACCACTACCTTTTTGATGCAAAAGAATTTTATAGAAAATCTCTGAAATCAGAATTCACTCTTGAAATTGAAGGTTTAAATGCTTCAAAAATTTATATTGTGGTGACACTTGCTCATCAAATTCAATTAAATAAATTTAAAACCTTTGGTGATTTTGCTGCAGAATTGTTCCAAAAAATCATTAATCTTTTGTTGCAGCCAAATATAAAAAGAGTAGATATTTTATTTGATATTTCGATAAAATTTACGGAGTTACAAGTACAAATCATTAAAAATATCATAATTTCAAGCCTCATACAAAAATTCTAAAAAATTCTAAGCATTTCCTCTCGAGTACTGAAAACAAATTACAACTTGTTCGATTTCTCAGTATTTCTTCTTCTAAATATGCACAGTAAAGAAAGACTGTGAAATGTATATTAGTGGAAGGTTTGATGATCCAACAAAATGTTTCAAATTACAGGGTTCTTCATTTTCTGAGGTACTTGAATTAAATGCGAACCACTTAGAAGCAGATTCAAGGATTTTTTGTCATATCTTTCATGCAGTAAGAGTTCAATGTTCCCATATTATTGTATTGTATTGTAATCTAAATTGTTTTGATCTATGGTTCCACGGTTCTTATAAGAAGTAACATTTTTCAAAATGCCATTTGGCTGCTCAATCCTTTTGCGAAAATATTTGTCATATTTTACCAGCATGACATTCTGTAAGTGGTTGCGATACAACTAGTAGATTATGCACACTTTGCATACACTTTGCATACACATACAGCAGCAAGAAAGTAGTTTAAATTCTGCGTCGTTGGATTTCATACAAAAAGCTCTAGCATCTTTGGGAAATTTATATCAAAGTATTGAACAATTAAAAGAGTTAACTGTTAACAAAGAGTTAACAAAAAAACCATTAACTGCTGATGAGCACCGATTCAAATTGATTTCACAAAAATTTGGATTTGATTTAAATTTAATGAAAATCATGTGCACATCTGATACTTTGCATTTACATTTGTTAAGAACTTCGGTACAAACATATTTGTGGATAAATGTCGATCACACTCAGCTTCAGACAAATGATTATAATTTATTTGGATATAAAAATCTATACCCACGACAAATGATAAAGCGACCATTGCCAGAGTCCTTGATTCAGCCCTGTAAATGCGCAGCGGATTGTCGAACGATGGCTTGTAATTGTTAAAAATCTAAATTCACTTGTATTTCATCGTGCAAGTGTATAAACAATAATTTTAAAAATATTATTAAGTTATTATTTGCATTTTTTAATGTATTTATCTTTAAATTTGATTATTCTCATTAAATATTTTTTTAAGAACAATTTATGATTTTTTTATTAATAATTTCTATTTATTTTTATTTAACAACCTATTATTACATTCAATTATTTAAAGAAACAACTAATCACACTAATATAATCATTAAAATCGCTCAATAGCGTGTACTCAATCGATTTACTTGCTGCGTAGAGGGAGGGGGTGTAAAAAAAATTGGACCACCTGGGTTACATTCATACTGTTAATCTATAGGCTTTTATGAACTTGAATCAATTGTCAGAATGCGGTCCTCATATTTTGCATACTCAGGTCCACCCACCTCCCGGTCTATTAATTCTTCCAACCTACTTTTCTTTAGTTATATGTAAAAATTTCCCTTTCGAATAGTATGCCCCAGTTGTAGATTTTGATAAAGTGCTTCTTTTGTCTTTTAATTTATTCGTGATTCAAAAATTATTTGTTTTTTCTTTAAAAGCTTATTTGATCATTACTTATCCTGTATTTGTTGTTTACTTTATGTCTTACTTGCCTGTTATTAAGAAACACCCGGTTGAAGAATCAGCAACAACACGTGATACTTTCTTAGTGTATGATATTATTTTGTCTTCTTAACTCGTTAATAAAACGAAGGAGTTGGAATATTCGACCGTGGAGTGGTGTATGTGTATTATTATATTAAGTTAGAAGAGCTTATGCTTAAAAATGAACAATGAGCACGAGGGAGGTTAAAATTATTTAAGAAGTATCGCTGTAATAACGCAAAGTCTGCAAGAATATTTATTTCTCTCTTTGGGATAACAAAGGTAAGTGGAACGTTTACTCAGAATATAACGCGACGCCTTTATTTGCTTAGGGCTTCTGCAAACTAACCCGAATGCTTTCAACGCCAGCTCAGCCGCGCGATTGTGAAAACAGGTTCCGTACGATAGCTGTCGACTGAAAGTGGTCGATAACCTTTATTTTGATCTTTCTTATATATGCCTAAAAATCTTATGATAGAATATGTTTATTCAGCGTATATATTAACAAAATTTGTCCCAATAACTGTATTAAAAACAAACAATTAAAAAATAATTTCGCCATACTTCATTTTCATTAAATTACCAGGATTATTTTGTTACTATTTTTATCAATTATTATTTTATAAAAATTTTAGCGAAAAGTCAATACGTTGAAAAAAATACTGCACTGAAATTTTCGAGTTGAATACAAAAGCAATAATACATATCTTTTGAAAAGTTTTTTAAGAAATAAAACTTACTGCAAATAGTTTATTCTAATTACGCAAATGTATGTGCATATATACATACAAAAGTTAAATCTAGTTTACTCGTACTTTATCCATTTTTAACGCACGCATTTTAACTCACCCAAAATTACGTTATATCGAGGCCTTACTATTTTTTCACCATTACATTGAGTATTATTTTTACCCTTACCGGTATATTATATTTTTCAGATATATCATAGACAGAATATATTTGACTGCATAGAATATATTGAAATCTCCAAAGAATATTTCCGGTTTTAGAAAATACTCATAAAAAGTATTTAATCAATAAAAGCATTTAATCAATATTCTAGGGGGGTTACTAGGATAAAAGAGCACTGGCTCAGCAAGTCAAAGGTACCAAAATCACCTCTAATTTTTTTTGAGAGTACAAACAAAAAATCTGAAATTTTCTCACCCAGTTTTTCACATTTTAGTGACCCACTGATTAAACCTATTTTATTTTAAAACCTTTAAAATTACCTGATGTTTCTAATTTAGGTACTTTTCCTAATTGCGGTGACACCGCTACGGAGTTATCACAATCGAACAGCCGGTCTGGTGGTGGAATAACGCCGACTGTTCATGTTCCCGTAAGCGCTTGAAATATTTGCCCGAAGTACACGGGAGGTTTATTTTTGATAAATAATAACATAATAGTGACGTGCAGCTAAAAATCATCAATATTCATTACAATCGTTTTTAATACAACACAAAAAATTAAAAACTGGCCTTCGTTAGGTTTTTTTGACGTTTTTTTATTTATTTTAAACTCGAATTGAATTAAAAGCAGAGCTTGTCTCCCAATAATCATATAGGAGTGTCCCTGTCTCAGATATTGTTTTGACTGTAAAATTATAGACTTTTTCTATTTCTTTTTTGTTCTTGCCTTGTCCCTTTCGTCACCAGCGTATTTCATGTCTGTACATCTCGTTCGGCCTCTTCTTACTTTTTCAGGAAATGGGCCACTCTAAAAGAACCACGGATATGAACGTTTGTGAAGTTATCCAATCTTGTGATTCCCAGATATTTTCAGCATTATAAAAAAACAGCTCGGCTACATGCATGTTGCCATTTGTTTTTTTATATTCGTCCAATACTATATGAATATGAGTTCTTTTTTACCTATTTTTACATCATTCTTATTCAGTTTGAAGGAAGAAAATAATTGCGTTTGAATTTTTAATTTGATTCCCTGGATATTAAGAAATGAATTAGATAAGATAAGGCGTGTTTCAGATACTTCCACCTAGGAAATACTCCTAGCACAAGGAGGGAAATATAATGAACTAGAGGTAGGGTGGATGATGGAGTTATTGCCATTGCTGTAGTTTGTAGAGATTAATAAAGCCTTAATTTTATTACTTCAAATTATAAGAGTTATTGTTGTAGTATCAGTGATGTACATTTGTTGCATTTATATAAAGTAGGTTTATAAAAAAAAACAATTTTAGAATATGGCTGTTAAACGTAGACACTACCAAAACATGCATAACATAACTATTTCTTATTTACCATATTCTGTTTGAACATCTAAATCTTTCAAGACAAATATCTAATTTAATAACCTGATTTCCCACATCAAGTTATAATTCAGCACGGCTTTGAAGAATTTTTATTTTTTACGGTTTTAGATATATATCATGGTAATATGCATTCAATTAAGCATCACTTCGATTTGTTACTGAAGGAAAAAATCACATTGAAGTTAAAATTCTGAGATTGCAGGTAATGAAAAATATCTGTAAATCTTACGTCATCATGGAAGATAAATCAAATTAATGAAATACGGAGCAATAGTGTATTTAATATAAATACACAGATGATATATAGGATGTGAAAATATTTTAATTCTTCCAGTTGTTATTAAGGTAAAAATCTGAGTATTGTAGGTACTCTCTTCTACAATTCACATTTTTTACAAAAATATAAAAAATATTGAATTAAAATTATAACATAATTTTCATTTTTAAGAAAATTAATTGTCTACAAAATGAAAAACAACAAAAGGAAACGGAGAAAAATACAATTATAGAATAAACATTTTTGGTCTCGCTGCAAACTTCTACACTCTCAGAAAAATAAAAAAATAGTAAAAGTGTCACATATCGCGGATGGCATTAACAATGATACGCAACGGTACATGAAGAATTATTAAAATGAATTCTTTTCTGAAATGTACGATTGGTAAAGAATTTTATTTTACTAGTCGCTTTTCCAATACGCGTGTACCATTCACAATATACCATTAGTAATAAAGATGAGTTCCCGTTCCTTTGCCACTTGCATTGCAAAAGGAAACGTTATTAAACAAGGTGAAAAGGTGTTGAAGATACGCTCAAAGAAGTCAGTTAAAAAATAAATGAGTTATATCAAAGAACACACTCTTATTATTCTTATCGTTATTGTTCAAAGTTCTGTGAATTTTAAAAACCATATTAATTAATCAGTGATTAGAAAGACATAGGTACAGAAAAAGCAAATCAACTAAAAAATATTTATGTAAAATTATATGTATAAAAATATTATGTAAACTTAAATATATATTATATATATTTATATTATAATATTTAAGTTTACATAATATTTTACATATATGATACACATTATTTAATTTTGATGGATTTTTTTTTCAAATTTTTTACAGTACCATGAACTTCCCAATGCATTTGAACTAACTTTAGTCATATGAAAATGATATATGTAGGTACGTGGAAACATGTATATCTATACAATATACATAAATATTTAAAAAAATTATAAATTTGAAAATGATTTAATAATACCATTGTTATAGCTATGTGCAGATATTAATTAATGCAGAGAAGTTTCATAAATTCATAGATGATTGGTGTATGGGTGGAATGGAAACGGTTAAATAAATCTTTTCTATACAAATGATTAAACTGAAGAAATATTATTTATTTAAACACTCTTTATTATATTTTTGATCGATTTAGCGTTTACACTGCAAAGATTATTCGTGATGGTCATTAAACAATGTTACCTTTGTTGCCTTTAAGCAAGTTTTACATTTTATATTTTTTTCACTAATTAAGTTTCAAGAGAAACAGAATCACTCATCGACAGGTGAAGTAGGTATCGAGCTGACTCCTTTTTATAATATAATTTTTACGTTGATTATGTTCAAATATTAATAATTAACTTCAAATATAAATAATAATGTTAAGGTATAAATTAGCCGAAGTTACTGATGCGAGGGTCGTAACGGGAATATTGAGAGAAGAGAAGAAGAGTTAACGAAGATAATATTGTTAAATTAATTAATACCCGACTTCAAATCTCAGCATTTGATTTAAAGAACATTTACCTGTCAATGAAAGATTCTGTTTCTCGAGAAACTTAAGAAGTGAAAAAAATGTAATACATAAAACTCACTGAGAGGTAACAAGTTAAACACTCTTTATTGTTAAGTTAAAATGTTTAGAAAATATTTTTAAAGCAAATCAAATTACTCAGTAAGAAAGAAATATAGGAAAATCTTTGAAATAAATTGAACTTACCAATTAGGGTAGGTACACAGAAATTTGTATCGCTTTTTCCTAAGAGGGAAAAGTTCTAGACGAATTAGTAAATATTTTTTTGATATATAGATTTTTCTATAATACACTCTTGGCATCCCAAGCTTCGACGTAATAATAATTGGACGAGTTCCCGATACAAAAAGTGCAAATTTTTCAATCCTGTATAAAGTTTTCAATTCGGCTTCAGAAGTTTTATAAGCAAAACGGAAAAATGGTTATATGGTTAAAAATATTATTGAATTAAAGAGTAACAAAATTTTACTTTCGTTATTTTTTGATAATCTTTATAAATAAATAAAAAGAACATTTTAATTATTGACATTAAAATTAGGATTTTCAGTTTAGCAGATTCCCCAATTAGAGAAATTCCGGGTTCGTAACGCACTGGTAAGCAATTGTTTTTTTTTGAGAAATCTCATGTAATTTGTTTTAAATATCATGGAACTATGTTTTAAAAGTGCAACTTTGCAATACAACGTGTACATAACACAAATAAATTAAAATAGTTTACACTCCCACCATTTCGGAATGCAATGTTTCCGACAGAACACATTTACTTTAAAAATAGGTATCGGATTTCGGAATTTCTCTTTTCATTTATTTCAAAAATGTTTAACTGATATCAAGCTTAAAATGTAAACATTAATATTCCCAAATGTCACAAAGGACTAACGGAAACAATAATTCAAAGTGATTATTCCTCTTTGGTCGAAAACGACAGAGCTTCGTGAGATTTTGAATCAAATGTCAAATTTCAGTAGTTGTTTTATTTCTTGTACAAAATGTGAAACGTATCTTCTAGTCATGTATACTTTAATTCCCCATGTAATTAAGTTTTACAAATACAAATTTTATTCCGTAAAATAAACACTAAAAAAAATTTCCTTCTTTTTTTCGTTTATTTCTTTATATTTGCCTGAGAATAGTGTAAATCATATGGATAGAAAAAACGTATTTACATGATACTTCAAAATTAGGGATTTAAATACTTTTTTATTTTTATTCATTTCATTGAATACTAGTTTTCCCGTTGCCGGTGAGTTGTGTGTATAATGTTAGTAGAAGAAAAGAGCAATCTGTGGTATTATTTTCAAATTGAAATCGGATGACCAAAGCTCGAGTTATGTCGAAAAGTAGAGAAACGTAAAAATATAAAATACTAAATCCGTAAAAAAATAAACGGCGGTACCATCCGCCAACTACGGGGGTGTACCCAGACTGAAGAGAATTAAATAAAACACATATTTAAATACATTGTAGCGCATTTGAAAATATAAAAAATAATTAATTTTTTGAAAAAATCTTTTTCGCTTGTAACTTTTCTAAAAATAAGGATGAAAAAATCTAAAAACACAGAACGACGGGAACCATTAACGACTACAGAATATGATAATTTTTTAGAACCAAAATTGGACTACTCGCCGCGAAGCAACAGCTGAAACCGCGAAATCCTGATGAAAGCGGACGTAACTCTGAAATGTCTGATTTCGGAAAGTTAGACGTCGTAGAGAGAAAGATAGAAAGTTAGATAGACTTTTGCTCTATCGATTAGAATATTGCCATGTAAAACTAGCTCACGCGTCGCGGAGCAGCATACAAAAATATAAGAATCGGCAAAAAAAGCTCTAAAAAGAGCGCCGCTCCGTGAACACGCACTTCGGAACGATAAATTCTAATAAAAAAGATGTGCGCCCTCGAGCACTATGCGCTGAAAGTTGTCTCACCGCTCTGCGAATTTTTTTGACCAAGTTATTAAAGAAACGGGAATATCGACTTTAGGTGCACACCGTAAAAAGTAGAGGTGTGAAAAAAAAAATTAAAATACTCAAAAGATGACATCTTCAACTGTTGTTTAAACTTGGTGCTCGATTTTTGAATGTCATTAAAACTACGCCTACAGTCGTAGAAATGGCGCGCTCACCTTAAAAGGGTCGAAAAGAGGATTTTACTTTTTTTTACGTTGCGAGAAAGAAAGCTTTACAAAATCATTGCATATGAAAAAAAGATGGCCGGATTTGGCACAAAACGTAATATTTAAATTTTGAATGCGATCGCTATACACCAAGATTTTCGGTAAAAACAGAATTTCACATGAATGTGCATAGAAAGGAAAGAAAAAGAAGAAGAAAATAAATATTAAGAAAATATTACGCGGCAAAGACTTGTCATTAATATTTTTTTACAAAATATTGTTATCGCTTATACTTGCATTGAAAACTGCAAAAATGCGAAAAAAATAAATATTAATCAATCAGTGTTTCTGCCGACAGATTTCCTCGAGACAAATACACCAATAGCCCACTCACTGCGGTAGCAAGTGCAAGGTCATAAAGACTAACAATTAAATAACGCGCATCGCTCCGCCAGGACTGCAGCGCACAATGTTTGAAAATGAACCGCGTACCCATTTTAAAGATGTACAAATTTCAAAATTATTTTGCTTGTTTTTTTTTCACGTTACTTTGATTCTTAATAAATAGAAGAAAGGACTAAAGAGTCTTAAAAAATCTAAGTCCTGTATTTTAAAAATTATAAGCATTTAAAAAAAAATCAAAAAAACCTACACCCTGTGACGGTCTTTTCACTCCTGTTGCTACAAATCTTTATTTTTCTTAATTTTTTTTATTATTATGTAATCCTGAATAATGCTTCTGTAAACTTTTGTCCAAAATTGAAAGCCAACTGTTTGGAAAAACAGCTTGGAAGAAAATGTTACTTTTTACCAAACCACGTATTCAAAATCAATACTTTGCCCAGTTTTAACTGACTGTTTTTTTTATTTTTTTAAATATTTACTGACAACTATTATGACTTGGCCAGGCCTATCACCCGATTTCGGTTTGACGTCGAGATACGGGATACCCTGTATACACAGAATTGTCTAATTTACAGAGGTGTAAAAATATACGATGAGATGCCAGAAAACATGAACATTATAAATAAGATGAATTTAAAAACAAATGCTTATTGTAAAAATAAGCATGCTAATAATGAACAAGTGCGTACAGTTATTAGGGAATGCTAGTTTTGAGCATTCTAATGAGCATGCCAGTAATAAGCATGTGTATCTGTACTTTTATGCACAGAAAAAGTTTATAATTGGGTAATCCCGACTTTGTGTACCTACATGCATATCATGCATATATTTTGTGGACACCGTGTTATTATTAATTGACAAGGTAGTTAATTTTAGTTACTGTATTTTAACAACAAATATCGAAAGAAACATGAAATCAAACTTTGATTAGAACAAGCGTTTGAGTCAGTAAAACAAGCCGCCGTCAAAGTTTTATGTCGCTGAGATTCGGACCTAACAGAACATACTTTGTATTTTATGATCCGGAAATTAGAAGACCTAAAAACGACTCTAACAATAAAATTGGGTAAATCTTCGAGAAAACGTATACAGCCTCTCATATAATGAGCCGATTCATTGATTATTTCTTTAAAAAAAACTAACCCATAAAAAACAAGTTTTTATTATACTCTTTTTCTTTGTAAAATAAAACAACAATTAAAGACGAATAAAAACATATAACATAACACTAACTTACAGGAATTTACTATATATTTATAAAATGTCAGATGTTTTGAGCTTTGATAAGACACTTCATGCATTGAATATTAAATTCTAAAAACATTTCTCAGTCAATTTAATCAAGATTTTGATAGATTCAATTATCTTCAATATTATATCTTATGAATTTCCAGCGTCAAATGATTTAAAATAGTCAGAATCAGATTTGAGTAATGTAGAATTCTTCAAAACTAATCAGAAATCTAAAAGAAATAAATTATTATTCGATTTCTTCCCAAAAACCGAAGGGTGCTATCATCCGTGAAACAATTGTCATAAATTTTCGAAATTCGTGATGAAGTACCTATAACACCGACGGAATAATTCAAATTTTAAAATTTCCGTGAAGTCATCAGTCCGGCGTTAGTAGTAATCAAATTTTTCTTGCAAACTGCGGTTCAAACGGAACTTTGTTGTTTTGATTTAAACCTGGTATGGATGTTGATATTTTTTAAGTGAGTGACCCCATATTTTTAATTTTTTTTTTCTTTTAATCATTTTGGTTATTTTATTCATTTCCTAGAACATTTGTATGGTTTCCAATTTGAAAAAACAATTAAAATTTAGAAAAATCCAAAATTATAGTATAATTGTTAAAAATTTTAAAACCAAAATTTAATAGTTCATTTTTATCGTCGCCACTAGTTGTCTGCAAAGTTTCAGCTCGATTGGATCACGGGAAAAGAGTTAAAAATCGATCCAAACTTTTTTCGGCACACAAGCAGACAAGCAGACGTCACGAGTTAAAAGAGAGGGAGTAATAACTTTAATTACCTTTTTAAATAGAGTGATACTATATTTATCTTTATAACATGCATTTCAATTAAAACAAATCAGATAAATCTCTAGAAATATTCACACAGCAAAAAAGTCTGGCCATATCGAAAACCTTATATTTTCTAGGCTAGACTAGGTTTTAAGTAGAGCGGAAAATTGGTCTCGCAGTATTCTTGCCTAGGGCGTTAGTAGGGATGGTTAAAATCTTCCTATCCTCGGTAGAAGCTATAATTCTTTGGTGGGATTGTGATAAATGATATTTACATATGCTTAAAAATACTTTTAATACAATAATAGGATGTATTGCGAGATAATAATATGTTTACGTGATAAATAGATAGTTTGTAGATCTCATCAGTGAAGAGAAGCTCTTGATTCCGATATTTTTTTATATTTGTTCTGAAAGGTTATTGATGCGGCATATCTCGATACGAAGATTATTATAATAATTATGTAACTTCGTGTAACGTCATAACTTATTAGGTAAACAAATTTTTTTTTTCAGAATGATAATAGGACATTTGGTCCAACATCAAAAGGTTCAAGCACATTTGGTCCAACAACAACAGATACAATGAAATATGAACGTAAATTAAAATAAAATATAAACGAGACTTAGGTATGCATAGGTATTCGGTGTTCGTCGTACTTAAATAAGATTTGTATATTTTCACGTAACTCTGTCAAAATAAAAACCTTTATTTGCGATCTCCTATTTCTCCGGTCTAGCCTCCGCCGCAAACGTAACCTCCCAATTCTCATATTTTGACTAAAATTACATGAAAGAATTACTTATGCTGTATTCAAAGCTTATGGAAAAAAAGATTATTTCATATGCACTTATTAATTTCTTCTCTCACAGTGTCTTGATGTGAAATTATGGGAAAATTGTCATTGTCACGTTGGACCATTCAAAAGATAAATACTAATTGTTCGAAGAATATTTTTTCTTCTGAATGAAGGTTTGAACTTTTTGGTGACATACTGTTGGACTCAATTTGTATTTGACGTTTGACGGATAACCGTCATGTACTTCTTTCTCCCTCTGACCACACCACCGACGTGTACCTACGTCTCGTTTATTTTATTTTTTTATTTTTGACTATTAAATGTTGGGATAAAGATCTGACATATTGTTATTTTCAGAATAGCACAGAATAGCACAGAATATCAGGAATATTATGAAAGGTACTCTTTGGTTATACGGTGAATAGTAAATTTGTATACAAGAGTGTATCCCTATGCGAAGCTAGTACTGCACGTGTAAGAATCAATGGATCATACAGATCATGTTAATTAGGCTTGCGTTATGTTTCCACCATGTATAGGTATGCGTGGAAGAATTGAAATTTATGAATAGAGCAAAATGAATGAATAAGATTTACAAATTCATATTAAAAAAGTTAAAAAATATAAAAATGATTCCAGGAGTTCAAGAAATCTATGTAATCTAGAATAAAAGTAAGATAGATTGTGTTAAAATGGTTTATTGAACTAACAATGTTCCCCTTTTTAAGAGTTCTTGACGACAGCGCGCACCAAAAATATTTTCAGCGCTCTATGTCCTCATGTTTCATATTATATTCTTATCAATTAAAATGAAATAAGCAATGACATTTTCATTGTTTTTCTTCCATCAAAATTACAAATGTAAATTTTATGACGAGACAAATCAAACACTTATCCCTCGCATGCATTTCGCTATATTTTCAGGTAGGTATACCTCATTGCTAAATACTGACCCTAACTTAACCTTAACTATATAAATTACAAGTTAAGCATAAAATTAATACAAATTTAAAAAGAGAAATTAGTTTTTATAAAAATTTTATAAAAATTTTATAAGATAAAAATACATAAAATTAGTAGTAATATTAAAAATACAAAAAGATGAAAGACAAAATTATTTTTTTAACAGCCACAAAACTAAGAGCGATCACAATGTATGCGTTTGTCAATAAAATCAAATCAATATATTGAGGAAGCCTTCAAAAGGCGAAACGCGACTCACAAAAATTAAATAAGTAGAACTAAAAAAACAAGTGTGTTTTTATTTTCAAATGTAGGATTATGGAGTTATATAATTAAAAAGTAGTTTTGACAATCAGTTCAATGTTGTATTTTAATAAATGAATATTAAATATCCAACTAATGAGATATGATCCAGATGTTCTTAATGCAGCCGATAAGCTTTGTGAAGAGCCGGCTCAGTGCAGCTTATTATTCCACCTCGTTATTGTGGCATTATAGTACGTAATCCCGCGTTAGTGAATTTAATGAAATATATAATTAAAGTCGTCATGATTTTCCTAACGGCGGAAATAGTATTGTAAATCAATTTGTCAATTTGATAAATAACTCACTAACTGGCCTCGCTCAAGATATTTATTTGGATTCTTGTATGGAATATTAATTCATTATTCCTCAAATGCTGAGTATCTCAGGTCGACGTCAAGTTGGAATCGGGTAATAGGCCAAGTCATAATAGTTATCAGAAAAATATTTAAAAAAATCTAAGTTATGTGTTTTAAAAATTATAAGCATTTTTAAAAAATCGAAATCTTCACCCTGTGGCGGTCTTTTCACTCCTGTTGCTCCAAATCTTTAATTTTGATAAAAAGTTTTTTCCTGAATCTTCTGTAAATTGTTGTCCAAAATTCAAAGCCAACGGCTCCAGCTTGGAAGAAAATGTTACTTTTTGACCAAACCAAGTTTTCTTCGCCCAGTCTTAACTGACTGTACTGGAAAAAATGTAGAACAAGAGGTTGGCAAGTAACTTCAAAATTTGGAGCATTTAATAAGGATTCCAAAATGGTATGATATTTGCTAGATCATTTCTTTAATTGTGGACAATTTTTTTTATAATGAAACATTGAAAATTTTGAATATTTTTTCTTATTTACTTAAAAAGAATTCTAGTGCACCCAAGGCTTTCCTTAAGGCCGTAACTTCAATATTCTAGTTTGAGTGAGACGGAGGAGTCATTTCACGAAGGGGGAGCGATAGTGATGCTAAAGTGACAGAGATGGAGAGAGTTATTTTACTAGTTAATTATTCGTGATTATATATAGTTATTCACGTGTGTCGATTTCGTACTTACCACTTTTTATCTTCGTTTATTGGAACTGATTGCCAGTGATTTGGATTTTGACTGTATAGTTTCTAATTTATATAAAATAACTTTGTTAACACCACTTTTTTATTGAAAAAAATTCAACATGTTTCGAAGCCAATTTTATATGTATAAGCCAATTTATCCTGACGAAGAAGCGATTGGCTTCGAAACATGTTGAATTTTTTTCAATAAAAAAGTGGTGTTTACAAAGTCATTTTATATAAATTTTAATTATGTCACCACAAAATAATTTTGTTATATTTGAAGAAAATGTATAGTTTCTCTTTAAGACGACCTTTGCTTTCCCCTGAACTATCGTTGATCATGTGACTGTGTAGTGGCACCATGTCTGTATACACCGCACCAAAGTATGCGAACAGGCACCTCATTTATGGGAATGCAGAGGTAATGCCAGTGCTAGATCTAGACTTTACCGTGAGAGGTACCCAAACGCTGCTCGTCATCCGGATCCGAGTTTTTAGAAATGTGAATCGCTTACTCTCCTCAGAGGGCTGCCTCCCAAACTAAGCACAACATGGTTAAGGAAGATCTTCCCTCCCTTACAAGATCGTCGTACTAGAAGCTGTCGAAGAATACCGGAGTATTTCAAGACGTGCAATAGAATTAAGCACAGGAGTGCCGAAAAGTACAGTCCACCGAATCTTACAAAAAAAATGAGTTCCACCCGTACCACGTATAGCGAGTACAATCTTTGGATCCCCGGAATTGTCAAAACCGAGTTAATTTTTGCCGAACGACGTGATAACCAATAACGGCCATGTGATAAACAATTATTAAAATTGAATTATTTATTATACTGTCCGGACATTATAAATATTGCCAAGTATTTGTTGGACAATTTTATATTTTCAGTACCTACATCTGGCGGGACACGGGAACCGTTAACAAATGCGTGACGTGAAAATTTAATATAAAACACTTTTTTTTGTTATTCTGCCTAATAGGTGAAGGATATCATTTATAATGCCCGGTCAGTATAATTATTTTAACAGTTATTATCGTATTGGGCATTTTTCAAACTATCCGTGCATTATAATTAATGTCTTATTAATCACTTGATCCACAAAATATGTTTATATTATTTTTATATTTTATATTTATATATACTTTTTATAGATTATATAAAATCTATAATATCGATTTTGACGTTTCAATACAGACATTACACTCTGTGACTTGAGGAAACATGTCAACGTATTTAAGTGCCGCTATTTGCCACTAGTCTGGACGACCTGGAAAAACAGGATCACAAAAGTGATGATTCGGTGGAAAAAGACATTTTAAAAGGCATTTGAAACGAATCCCACTATCGCCTTAATGTTTTTCACACAGCAGTAGAGGGCACGTATTACATTTATAAAAGCTTTAGTAAAATATGATAAGTCGCTAAACAGTTGTTAATATTGGTTTAATTGTAAAATTTAGCCTTGGGGTGATATTTTGCCTTGAAATTGTATCCATTTTTTAAACACTCTGTATTTAATTAAAATAAATAAACTATACAAAAAAAAATATTCCTTGATCCTGGAGCTGACAACGTTATCAAAAGTGTGACAAGTCCACTTACGATAGTGTAAAGAATTAAACAAAATAGGAAACAATGTAGAATTAATCTTAGCATAGTGAGTATAATTCAAAAAGGATTAATAGATAGAATATTTTGAGTTTGTTCCAATCTTTCAGAACAGTGCTGGATTTTTGTCACACAGACATTATTAATCAATTAATGTATATTATAGATCTTTACTTTGGCGAATGTTACATTGTGTAAAGTGATCACTTAAGCCAACCATACGATAGATCATAAGTCCTATGTATACCCAAATGACTTCTATACCTACTTTCCCATAAGAAATACAGTTTCGTCTCTGTGAGATATCTATAATATACATTAATTGATTTATAGATAGTTTGGACGAAGGAACAAAGATAGAAAGGTAAAAAATATATATTACGTAAGTGTAGACAGTGCCAGAAAGAAAAAGCGGCTGCGGAAGACTTGACATGACCACGTTAACCAGATACCAGAATGTGCCTCTATTCAAACTCAACTATCATCTGTAAAGATGCATGAATGTGCATGAGGCGAGAGTTGTGCGTCAGGGCACTTTCTCCGTTGCGGCGCTCAAACCCCTCTACTTACCCCCGCGGTGAAACAGTAAGTAAGTTGATCCTAATGAAAAATATCGAAAACAAAATCCTAATTTCTCGACTATTCCATTTTGGTGTTCTTGCGCAAACCCGGAGCCAGCGTGAAGTGACTCCACAACATTGTGTCCCCTCCCTCGCTAATCCTTTTAAGACTCTGATTAATCTCCGTTCGGACACCATGTCCATCCCTTGCAAACAAAAATGAAAAATTAATTGAACCAGACTTAGGCATACAATGGACTGGACGCCTCTCGTCGTGGAACATTATTCAGAGGTTTTAGGTTGGCTTATTTTCATTATTATACATCGCACAACACGCCACCATGGTATAATGTTGGTTTCTGAAGAAAAAAAGTTTAATTGACTATTTCGTCATCAGCAATTGATAAACTTTTTATTTTAATTAATTGTATTATGAAATAACCCACAAATATTTTAGGGAGTTTTTTAGTCTTCCGGTTTCGAGACATCCCCGTACTACACAAGTATGTGAATACCGCTACGCACCACAACCATAGTATTATTTACACACTAACACCTTCCCAAAATATTTCACACACACATACGTGTTAATCTAACCAAAGGCTAACATGCACACGGTGTGTAGTGGTATTTACATGCTAGTGTAGTGGTTGTCCTATCAAAGAGACGGGTACGTCTCGAAACCGCTTGACTAAAAATCTACGTAAGTTGTTATATATAAAATAACATAACCAACATTTTGATTTTGACCACAGAGTTAAATATAAATATAAATAACATCACAAATAATTGCAATGCAATATTTTCATAAAAAAATGTTTTTAATAAGTACTCTCATTTTGTTCCAGCAATATACATAGGTTCTGTGGGCGGTTATCTAGGCAGAAGCGCGGCTATTGACGGCCGCTAGGCGGCCATATGTTTGCAGCTTGACAGTGTGGTAGACTATAGTAGTAACCACTTGCGCGACCATTGGCAATTTTTTTTTCGCCGAACAATTTTTTTTTTCGTATATTTAAAAACAAAACAACCACATTTTAAAAAAGATATTCTAACACTAAATTTAAAGAAAGATCTATCAAATACAATTTATTTGTAAAACAATAATGGAATGTCATACAAAGTCGATATACTAATTTTGCATTTTTGAGTTTTGGGAACAACTTTTCTATAATGACATATTTGTTCTTTATGTCGTGTCCTCAAATTATTTATTCTCTGGAAAATATAAAATAAAAATCAAAAAAATAAAGATAAACGATGTCCGAAACAAGACATTCGGAATGCGACGTTCCAACAAGAAAGACACAAATATGACAGTTAACCAATATATCATAGACATGTACTGCACACGTTCGATAAACACTTTAAAGTGAAGTCGCGAATGCGCAATTGCGCTATGACAGCTAGATTGACCAGTACTATAGACAGCTAGATTAAAAGTATCTACGCATGTGGCAAGATTAAAACACATATATGTACATTTTAAATTAGTAAACGTCTATAAATATTAAATACATTATTTTTATAAGTGACCTCTAGATAATATTTTATGTGTATAATATTTCTATACATTAAATATTATCTGCATATATTTAAAAACAATCTGTACTTCTCGCTACTTTATACGATTTTGCCCCTTGTTTTTTAAGCTGGCAATAGAAACACGCACAATACACCATTTGTAGCACTGCAAGATACCATAAAATTGTCAACTGCGTTGTTTTTGTTTATGAACATGTATTTTGTTAAGTTGTTTTAAGTTCTAACCCAAAATTCTCACATGTCTTCTTTACTTGATTCAGCAGAACTTGTAGGTCCTCAATATTATTGTTTACAAGTTAGTTTTTTACAATTTGCCGACTTAACCTAATTATTTATAGAATGGCATACAGTGACAGCGAATAAGTACCCTTAATGAACTTAAACAACCATTAAATAACATAATGTCATACTCACTCTTACTGTAGTAGTCCTATGTTGTGTAACAGGTGTGTTTTTTTGACTATTTTTTACATATTTTTTAGAAATTTTTACAGACCACATAAATATATAATGTTTTTAAAAGTAATATCTTCCAATTTATTAATTTGACGTGACAGCACATGGTGATAGTTCACGTCACATATAACCAATCAAGACTGCAGTTTTGCCAACTTCAACGCATTTGGAATTAATCGTACACTTTGGTTGTGCACACTCCTTGCTTGCTAAGCCCTTCGTTCATAGAGGGTTGTTAGATTGTAAATAATTATTAATTAAAATAAAATATAGAAGACTTGCGGAGACGATTCTATTTATATGGAAAACGTGTTTGAAAGTCTTTACAAGGTGGCCCAGAATTTATACGACCTATATGAGCTGGCTTAAAAAAACCAATTCCACCGTAAGAACATCTACACATCATCAAATTTTTGCAAGTTGTTTAAATGTTCTAAATTAGTTTCTTTCATGTATTCGAATGGACTATGCTTGAGACAGCCATTGTCCTTTCCATGACACAGTAAGTACACATATTTTGGAGCTCTCTAGACGACAGATGCGTGTAGTGATTACACTTAAGCATGACTTTTACGCAGCACATATTTTGGGAAAAAACGTCGAAATAAAATATTTATGTGACAGAATATTAGGTTACAATAAAATCTGAATAACATGACATTAATTGTGATAGAAATATTACGAGATATATATATTAATTCTTTTTTATTTTAAAATTATATGCTTACGTAAATGCCATGCTTCAATTTCACATAGATGTTTTTAGAATCAAGAAAACAACCAACTACCTAAAAAATTACTAATTTATAGAGACTCTTTGAATTTGGGAGAAAATTTTTCATAATAGAGATAGACGAGGAGAAGATCTATATAATAATATATATATATGGAACAAAGTAATATATATATATATATATATATTTTTTTTTTTAACATACGGACCATCAACATGTCATTAATGACCCTAATAGATGGTCCTATAGTAGTAACACTAATGTATAAGTATGAGTATTTTGTGAACATTTGAATATGATATAATATAATACACTAATTTAACTATAAACTTTTTACGGTTAAATAATAATTAATAATGAAAAATAATAAATGATGATATATATTGAAGATAATATTCAGATTAACGCAAATCACTAAATAAAATTTTAGGGAGAAGAATCAGGTTAAGTTTTTATACAATACACAATTATTTTGCAGATGCGGAAAAAGAGTTTTTGAGGAATTTAAATCCTTGATAAAATAGAAACACTTCAAAAGTAATATTACATTTATTTTATTTGAAGGTATGGACGCCGATAAAATAAAATTGGCTACATTCGGCATACTAATTTGTAAGCAAACTTAATAATATTTTTCGGTAAAGCTGATATTTGAGGAGTTGTGTGCGAAATGCCGAAAATTTTAAGCAACATTCCATAAAATTTTATTTTTAATATGTGCTGGAAACATTATAGTATTTATAAGCCTGATGTTCCCATTCTTAGTAAAATTCAATTGCTCCAGTGTTTGTAATATGAGTGTGACTTATTAATTATTGTAGTTCATTGTGAATTTGTAATTGTGATGATCTCATAGTATTTGTTTTATTGTTGAAATTAATTATGCCACCCAAACGAAAAGCAAACGTTCGGCAGGACAGTGTCTGTCGGGTCCGCCAGTGTAGTTATAAAATACCTGTAAACTGAATATCTAGTTGAAGTAGGTATCGATCGAACAGCGTCAATGCGTTGAAGTCTTCCATTCGAAAGTAAATAAAAATATTGCAAGCAAAAGACGTACCACGCTTTCTAGTTTTTGGTAACCATCTGTTATTTCCGTTTTCTTCGCATAGTAAACATTACCTTCATCCTAAAGACCCCAGTTTTCTGGTTTCCTCCGGCGTCTTTGTGTAATACCCTTGAGTAGATCTTGAAAGGGGCCGTCTGAAGCGTTATGTGAAATGGAGCATTCAAATATTGCATGTTCACGGGATCTTCCATGTGCTGGTACGAATTGGTAACTCTTAAATTAGATTTCTTCAATTTGTTTCGATAAACCGTGAATTAAAAATAAAAACTGTAGCAGGATATTTAATTCTACGCAGTTGAATGAACTCCTCTCTCCAATTATTTTTATATTTTTGCTTATTTTTATGTATACGCTCATTTATATAATAGAATGCAATATTCACATTTACCTAGTTACTAGTACGCGCGTTAGGAGTTATATTTCTTTGGCGTGATTGTGATAATTAATATTTATATATTGGTTAAAATTAATTATTATATATTTATATTAATAATTATATATAATTATTATATATAATTAAAATATATATTAAAATAAATATTAATTAATACAATAATACTTTATCTACGGAAATCAAATTTATAATTGATAACACTTTAATGTAGTCAAATTATTAACATTTGTTTTTGAAGTGGTACAAATGTAACTATTGATTTGTGATATAAAATAAACGATAAATCTCATGACTATTCAAAGACATACGATGCGACGAATCAAAAAACGTGTCAAAATCAAAAAAATTCCAAGTGCCTGCTCACTTTCATATTCAAAGGTTTCGAAACTATACAATTTTGACAGCCGCATTAAATATTGAATGAATAAATGTGTTTTTTGTTTTGAAATCAAATACTAACAATTACGTCGTTTTAGCAATAAATAGTTTCTAACAATAAATCTAATAAAAAACATATTTTTGGCATCTAAACAGCAGACAACTAAAATCATAATGCAATAAACAGTTCTAATTTTTCAATTTAATAACCAATTGTTAGTCAGCTTTTGAATCGAGCATCTTTATGATTGATACTCGATTCGGTATAGTCAGCGATATGTTATTTATATTACTGGAACAATCTGAAACCCTAATTTCAATTGAATAATTTTTTGACAATTAAAGAGATGCGCGCATTTTGTGGTCTCGCATTTCCGCTACATTGATAAATTGATTAAACAGTCGATTTCCTACCAAAGTTTATTTAAATCAATCACTAGATTGACCAGAAAATACAGTTTAAAATAATATTATATACAAAAGTATGCATATATATTAAATGAGTATTATACAATACAAAAAAATATGAGCTGGTAAATTTATCCATACCGTATTCAATACTTATTGATACTCATGCTACTGTCACGTATTTCTTTTGTATTTTTGTTTTTATTTTGGATATTATACTACAATTATATTCCTTTTACTCTATATCTCATGTTTATTTCAATGAATATATCCTATACTTAACTTTCTCGCATTTATCATCCGCAGTTACGTTACGTCCATATTAAATGTTAATTATATGTTATATAAAAAAAAACTATCGGGATATTTAAGTTATATCTGTTATATCTTGTACTTTATTGACACTTCTGTTTCTATACTTATTTTATATTTTTACTTCGAATAATGTACAATATTTTTAATCCTTGTACTTTATGCTTTGTTTCAAGACCAACTTCATTTGGGTAATTTTTTTTTTTTGTATAATTTATAATTTTCTACAAGCACGAATGTACGATTAAGTAAGCTATATGTAAATGTGGATTTTTAGAATATAAAATGAAAAAATACTTTTTTCAACTAATAATCCACTAACATAAATCAGCCACCGCTGCCTTGTCTCAGGACAACAAAGCATTCAGCAGAATTGAATCAGAACTCTCCGTGATCTGTTGTTATCATGAACTACCATTTTATTTAGTAACCAAATAATTTTACATCAGATATAAGATAGTATATTTTTGTCTCTGCGTGTAGATGTCAGAGATAATAATAATAGTATTTTTTATATGGGAAAGTAGGTAGGGTATGATAGTAGGTATGTTAAATAGTCATTTTGGGTATTCATAGAGGTTACGATCTATCGTATGACTGGTTTAAATGCCAAGTACACCAATGCCACCCATGATAGATTAACACATCTATCAAATGATTGCAAGTTGTGTACACCTTCTCCAGGGATCTGGATAGAATTAGGCCTTAGGATCATAAGCGATTCCGGGTGTTGGGTCTTAGACTAAGAGAAATTACGTGTGAAAAGTGGCAAGAAAGATGGGACACGGCCACCACCGGGACATGGACTTATTCCTTCTTGCCGAGGGTGGCTGTGAAGGATAAGCGCAAGGGGTCTCGGTTCTGGATCACTACACGGTGCAGATACTCTCTGGACACGAAGAGTTCTGGTCGAAGCCTTTTGACCTTGGACTCTCCGCCGATCCGTGGTGTACCTGCGGCCGTGTGGCCCAGATGTCGGAACATATTCTCTGGGCATGCAAGATAATGAACGACGCGAGAGAGGACTTGATTGGGGGTATAACTAGGCAGAGCATTAATGTACCGGGCCTTCATCCCTCTAACGAGAACCTGGTAAGGAATGGAACGAACTTCGGATGCTTCCGTGAGTTTGTTAGAGTGTGGGTGTCCCGGTGGTAAATCTCCATTATTTTTTCTGCTAACTGTTATGTTATTGTTTTCTTTCTATGTATTTTACATAATTCTATTTACTTTGTTTCTAATTGTATTTTTCTGTTGTATATTATTATTTTTCTTTATGTGTAATGATTATATATTTTCTCTTTTAAATAAAGATATACCTCAAGGCGGGGTCAGTGAATGGCTTTGTTCGAGCGGCCGTGCCACTTCGCAACGGTTTATATGACCGGTACGGTGCAGCGCGGTTCTACTTGTTAGTTGAAAAAAAATGTCAACCTGGAGTCAATTGAGTAGGACTGATATGGAAGCTTTTGCTCTTAGAATGGTCCTGGTAAGCGGTAGGTACCATTCACTGTATACACGTTTAACTTCCACACCTTGTGTTGTACGTGAGTTATACTTTTACTACAGCCACCTGCAGTCTCCTTTATTATTTTTATAGTAGATAATATATGTTTATAATAATACAAAAGAGATAATCTCACTTCTCAGTCTTACATTCTCTACAGATGTGAAAATGTCACATATCCTACTTAATTTCGAGTAGCTTGTTGGTCCTGTGGTTAGGACTATCGCCTCGTGATCCAAAGGTCGCAGGTTCGAATCTCACTCCAGACAAGCAAGTTAGTCCTATTTTCATAGCACAAGCGTTTAGCTTAATTTGAAAATAGTAAGAATATTGATGTGACACGAATTCCGTGTTCAAATCTCTATTTTTTTATTTTATTTTTTTTTTTTAAAAATCTAATCTTATGTCACTTTAAAAGTCTCGGTTAATACAATAGTCCTCATTTTATAGTTATAATTTTTTTGAATAACTAAAGCTTGACATTAATTAATCGAAGGGTTTTGTAATATAAACAGAAGTATGTATGTATGTTGGCATATTAATTAAAATTTAATTAACCCTCCAATAATCATAAGGTCGTCGGCTGGCTTGTAAAACCTTCCAACTGTTCAGGAAACAATTATAACGCTTGATATCAATTTAATTGTTTTGGGAAATCGGACTTATTTTAATATGTTATGATAACATTTTTTTGGTGTAAATTTATTTTTTGTATTTATGTAAAGACTGACCGATTACAAAAATAAAAAATTTATTATTTTAATCACCATTTTCATCCTCATGGAGTCGGGCTTCCTAAGTCTCAAAGACAATGGAATATAATTAAAAACCATTTAACTTAAACTTATAGGTTTTGTTCAATTAACAAAAAATCAAAACACGTACTTACAGGTTTGGTTTAATTAACACAGAGTTAAAACAAATGTATATTATATACGTTTTAATTATTTGTTAATTTGATCCAGCTCAAGCATTTATATAAAAATTCCTTGCATTATTTTCTAATGGATTACCTCCAATATGCTAGGTGTTTTGGACCAATGCATGTTACTTAATATTCATAAAACTCAAGGATAATTTGTTAAAAGTTTGAATATACTCCATCACGGCAATTCCAACCGAAATGGTCTACTTACTACTTAGGTATAGCATGTTTTTAAATGTTCACAATTCATAAGTTTAATATTTGGTATATTTAATATATATACCAAATATTGGAGGCAGTCCTGTTAAATACGTCAACGACCGAAGAGTGTGTATAAGAAAATGTATGAAAGTCGACGAGGCAAAAGTAGTGTTCCAGAACAATAAAGTAAGGTGTTTTATCTTTTTTCTACCTGTGTGATAAACGGTGTGATAGTGAGTTAGTCACATAGTCTGCTTTCTGCATGATTAGGAAAAATCGACAAAATCATCAAATTTAACTATGAAGTTGAATTGGTATAATAATTAATTTTCGGTATATTCATGGATACCAACCGATGCTTCGATCGAAGAAAATGGTATCTCTCTCTCTGGTTACTCTCGTATCAGTTCCTCTCAGCAAAATATACCATGAATTTAGTGTACCCATTCTTTAAACAAATACATTTAAATTAAATTCGCTTGGATTAAACCACTAAATTTTTATTATTAAATAAAAAACACGTTGAATAAAACCACTATGTATTGAATTATAAATAAAAACATTATTAATGCGTATGGCCAAACACCGTGAGTTACAATATGATTATTTTAATTTTAACTAAATGAAGTTTTGTGATGCACACACGTTGAATTAAATTTATCAGTACAATAGTTTTGAGAAGAGCATCAGGTATAAATTACACCAGATTATGAGAGGGTCTGCTCCTCTTGAAATTATCGTAGTGATAAATTTAACTCAACTTGTATGCATTGCAAAGTTTAATTTATTTTAAATTAAAATAAAGATTTTAATACTGTAAATAACCGAGTTCTATTTTCATCTTTTAAATTATTTTAAATGTTTTTATATTAGTTCTTAATTATCTATTCAACTCATTTTTTTTTGTTTTTGTTGGTAATATATAATGTATAAAAATATATAATGTTAATAATATATATTGTATAAAAAATACTTCAATTTTAGTATACATTTTATCCTGATGAAGGGTCCATTGGCCGGAAACATGTTGATAATTGAATAAATAATAATTTGTAATAACAAAATGTTTTCATTTTATTAATGAAAAAAATAATAATTTAAGCACCTTTTTTGGAACATGGAGTATTCAAGTTGAACAAAATACAATTTTGAGAATTTTTCGAGATACTGAATACTAGCCTGTGCAAGTTTCGAGAATCGCATTGGCGATACACTCGAAAAATCGTTAAATTCAATGGATCTTTGTAGTATATTGATTCTATGTTTGGTGGTTGTGTGGTGCATAATTGTGTGTGTACCGAAACGCCTGGAGCGACAAAATGACGTTAAATGCATGCAACACCAGCGTTTCGTTAACTGTGTTTCTGCTATTTTTAAAATAAAATCAAATTTTAAACGAATAATACGTTATCTTGATATCGGCAGTAGTCATTAAAAACTAATTAACATGTTGTAGCAGCCCTGATGAAAATTTACTAATATCAATTTAATTTCCAAGCAATGGCGGATATCAATCAAAAACATTTTCTCGTTTTTTATCATTTAATTACTAGATGTTAACTAGTGTCCGTTAAAAGTTAAACGAATTGGTAAAGGTTATATACTACACCACATTCAAAGAAATATTTCTGCTCTACAATAAACTGCGTTTGGTTTTACGATACATTTGTTATTATATTTAATTACAAGTATTAAAAATGTAATTTCAAGGAGACAAAGTGAGCAATTTTCACCACCTTCTCTTTGAATGATGAATAAGATGTCCAAACCATATAGCAATACGAGTATAATATCTGTATATTAATTTGTATGCCTGTATATTATTATATATTTTTACAGGAAATTTTCTAACCTTCTTAAGTTTTGTAATAATTCTCATTAATATTTTCAGGCGACAACGTGGCCCGACAAAACATTAAAAAAATTGAAAAGATTCTATTAATTTAACAATACAATACAGAGGAGATCTAGAAGCGCATAGTGAGCGCAAATCGCTGTTTTTTCCGCCTACAAAAGCAGATAAAATCCAGACTGCTGTCCAGAAACACCAAGATATTGGTGTACAAAACGCTTATTAGGCCAGTGCTCACGTACGCAGCTGAGACGTGGAAACTAACTAAGAGGAATGAGCGAGCCCTGGACGTTTTTCAAATGAAAATTTTGTGGCGTATCTTCGGACTGGTTCTAAAAAATTGACTTTGGCGCAAACGTTACAACAATGAGCTCAATACTCTGTATAAGGAGCCAAACGTCGGAAAATTTATAAAACTGGGAAAAGTTCGGTGGCTGGGTCATGTGGAGAGAATGTCCGAGCATCAAGCACCAAAGTCCCTGCTGAACTCAAGGCCAATAGGGCGATGGAGCTTAGGAAGACCAAAATTAAGATGAAGTGACAACGTCCTCAAAGACATCTCTGTCTTAGAGCTTCGGAACTGGAAAGAGCTGGCACTAGTCCTAGATGAGTGGAGGAAGACTCTTGAGAAAGCCAAGACCCACCAATGGTTGTAGTCTCAAGAGTGACGATGATAACTTAATTTTAAAGTCACTAAATATTTCTAGAATAATTCACACACCTATAATTATTACACTATTTCTAAATTTGCACTAATTTACGCTGTTTTTATCGCTTCAATCACTTTCGTGAAAATTCTGTTCGATTTTGCATATGGGTACTCTTTTGATTTATTATAGCTGGTATCATACACGCGCTAGCGATACATACCACACGGTTCACTTCTATGATGTAAGTCCTCCGTCAACAATGCATAAACGAATCATCCTAATTAGTATCTTCCAATTTTAGTTTAAAAGGTGTAGAGCGCTGGAAAATCGACGATTACGTATAATTCATTCTTATTTCGATCGGATTTTGATTTGAAATTTATAATAAATGGAGTATAAAAGAAAAAAAATTGAATGCATGAAAAATTGAATGAAAATCAGTCATCGAGGATTATAAATGAATACTGGAAAAATCACTAAGTTCCAAATATATATTTTTTAAGATAAGTACATATAAAGATTAGTACTGTGGCGATCAAAGACGCATGCATATACACGAGTAAGGAGGTACCGAGTACATCAGCACCTAAACACGAAAGGCCATCGCTCTCGGTATAACGGTCGAAATCAGAACGCTGAATTCGGGAAAGAACGACAATGGAAGCGAGGGCAACGAACGAGGACAAAGGCAAGAATTGCTAGAGGGTATGAAGAGTGGATAAACTCACATTGCTGACCAGACTAAATATTACCCACACGAGCGGCCGAGTAAGACTAAGTCATAATACACCGAGTCCTTTGTCCACAACAACTATAAAAACGGTAGTCTCCAGAGCAGACTATCGCACTTCCCCAGTGAACGGCTCGTATAGCGGAAGCCCTCGCCGTCATACCTTCGAACGTCACGCTTTCACTTGTAACCTCTGTACCTACTGTATTCTTTATAACTTTTACTTTTGTAATTCAATAAATTCTGTAAAACCATCGTGACTTTACATCATCAACACCGATTCAACTCATCCTAAACCGGAGGGCCCATCCATATATGCCTTCGCCAATACATTATGCAGTGCAGTGAAATCCTATCTGTGTTAATTTCCTAGTTACATGTATGGGAATGCATATCGCATAAGTATTAGATAAGTGCCGGGTCATTTTTTTATAAATAATTTACTAAACGACATGAGTATTTAAAAGTTTTTAGTATTAAAATGACTAACTCACACGAGGTACCGGCGTGTAGTATTGACGTATTAATGAAAAGGTGTGTAAAATAGTACATAAAGAGCGAAAAATACCAAATTCGCTTTTTACCCAATATCTTAATATGAACATTCTAGCCCTTTTCATTTTCATTTTCATGAATAAAGCACTAAATATTCAATCTATAATGTACTGAATTCGAGATTTTATAGGTAACATGATTTTGGAAAAGATAAGTACATAAAATCTAAAATTCGGTACATTTCAAATTAGTAATTCTCGGCGACTGCATCCAAAACATTATTTTTAATTTTTTGGATTTTGCTACCTTTGCTTTTATATCCTACGTATGTTGAAAAATATAATTAATCCAATATAATTGCCCCATTTAAATGTGCGAGAGCAACGAAAAAATCAGACACCTTCACTCAGTCAATAAATAACGAGCTTACAGATGTGACGTGGCAGCCAATGCATTTGATTTTATTAAGGTAGACTTAACACTTTTAAATCAATTTTGTGAAAGATGAATATGAATGGTGAGATCTTTATCACTTCCCATTGTCTTAGTAGGGTGTCCGACAAAGTGCTTCCATATTCCCCTGTCTTGCTGCTTCCGCATAAGTCAACCGGTCTAGACCCACTCTGTTTTCATACACATTTTTTGTTGCCTCTCCCAGCTTAATCTGGAGCGACCTACCAACCGTCTTCCATCCATGGGATTGCCAAGAGAATAATTCTTGGTTCTTATTCCTCTGGCATTCTTAGCACATATCCAAGCCACCTCATTCGTGATTTTTTTCGTAGAAGTAGGGGCTCCATGCTGAGTGTGTGCCTTATGTCGGCACTTCTCACTCTGTCCATCAGTGTGACTTCCGCTACCCCCATTAGAAAACTCATCTCGGCAGCCTGGACCCTTGCTCTCACTCTTTCCGTCAGGAGTAATTAACAAACTTGGTAGCAATATGCATGTTCATAATGGCAAAAATCATCCCATGCCAGGAAAATGGGCAATGTTCTAAACGAGACAAACGTGATAAAATGCTTAAAAATTTTCAAGGGTCGCCACCACTGAGTGTCGTCGGTCGGTAATTGCAGTTGGGTAATATGGAGTCGGTTCAAAGATATGCCAACTCATCACTAATGCATCTCTGTTATTGCGTGACATTTTTTGTTGCCTCAATCATGTCTCAGAATCGTACAGCTTCTTTGGAAGCTTTTTTGGGAAAGAAAAACAATTTTGCGAACTTCTCAAATCCACCAAGATGACTTAGAATTTGGTAACGTTTCTGTCTTGTTCAAATTTATTAAAACTTTTTTTTTCAAAATTGATTTAAAAATTCACAACTATACGGGCTGCGAACCATCTCCTAGTAAGCTCACTGTCAGTCTAGCTGGTCTGGCTAGTCTGCACTCACAAGCATGTTGCGGGCTCTAACTGACAAAAGTAGGACGCTCTCCAAATATTAGAATGGGAAAGCCATATAAAGGTTGGTCCGACTCGATAAGTTGATAATGATAAATCATTCTCATCACTGGCTCTACAAACCGTGGTAAGACATGCCCTCTGGAAGAATTGTCCACCGTTGATGCCCGCAAGAGGACCTGGATATCCGTGTCATCGAAGACATTGTCGCTCCACCATGCCCGATCACCCCTCTGCGCGGCCAATTGTTTGGCCGCGCAGAGGGGTGATCGGGCACCGGATTTTAACACAAGATGTGTTAAAATAGACACCGAAGTCTGTCTATTTTAACACATCTTGTGCGGGAAGGGTGTGTTTACCCGTTCGCTCAACTAGCATCTTAGTGCGGGACGAGTATTAATATCTTTTACGTAAACTTTATGTTAATTGCAAAAAATGGTTATACAAAAAATAGCAGATGTCAAATTACTACAATACGACAATAAAATCTCATGTTTTATTTTAACAAACAATATGCGTATTATCGACGTCCGTGCACTAGCCGCTCGGACTTGTATGTGTGCAAAAATGTATGTTTGTCGCCAATCTATATTTATAGTGCAATTTGGTGTTTTTAAGATAATAGGATACGTAAATTATAGGTTAAAAGGTGTATGTTTACGCAATCGAAGAACTCGATGAGTTGAAATATGATGTTTTATTGCTTCACTTTTAGGTATGTGTCAATAGCCACGAGATGTTTATCTCATTACACAAACCTTAGACCTTATTTTCGAAGCGTCTTACCCATAGAAATTTCATTTTCTAATTTTTCACCCCAAAGAAATGCATCAAAATTTTCATTTCAAAAACGTACTTAGTCGTTACCCACGTTACATAAGCGTATGAAAGCACTAGACTGATTTAATGCATAAAAATTAAAAGCATTTCAAGAAAAAAAATTGAGAAAGCAATTCTTCTCTCAACATGTGCAAGGAGTAATAAATTCTTAGCGTTGCTGAAATATTCTGTGAAATAATGTGATCTCGGCGAAGTATGCAAGTATCTCCCTCGGGCGAAGCGCAGAACTTTAGTAATATAATCACCATAGTAATTGACACTCTAATCATATTTATACTATAAGTTATATACAAGTATATCGGCGAAGATCGGTACAAACTATGCAGATCCTGCAAGCTTATAATAATAATAAACCGCATTACATCATGCCCATGGACCTACAAGATATCCTTAAAAACAAAAATAAACACAACATTATAATATAATAATGACGCTCAAAAAATGGAGTTGTTAAATTATTGTAAAAATTGCAACAAAAACTTTTTTAAAAAACATTTTTTTGGCATTTCGATTAGGTTCACATCTAAAATCAAATCTAAAACCAATTGTTTGTCAGATTTTGAATTGAGCATCTTTATGATTGGTTTTTAATTCAAGGTACTCAAAAATACGTTATTTATATTCCTGGAACGCTAATTTTACGGGAATAAATTTTTGACAGTTTAGTGGATTTTTCGTGGACTCGCATTCCTGGTAAATGGTGTTGTGCACGCCGCGCAAAAGAAGTAATACTTCAAAAATATTACAAATTCTACTTTGTTTACATTTTATATATGTTGTTATATTATTTTAATTAAATTACATAAATGTAATCAAAATATCATACATTACCAACTAGAAACGAACCATAAATTAAATACCCATAAATAAACAAGTATGTACGAACTTGGTCAGAGATTGATCATCACTGGGAACTAAACTGCTGTTAAGCTGTCGGTAGACTGCTTTACCAATTACATATGTTTAAATGATCCTTTACAATATCGTCAGATTTCATAAATCTGTAAAGTTGAAGTGAGACAACTGTGTTTTAACGTCACTTATAAAATATGACTTCTTAAAAATAATATTAATTTATTATTTAAAAATATATAATGCATTACTTTCCAAAAACATACTTAGATTATAACTTCATGTATTTTTTTAGTTAGTGTGTAACGCTTTCTATTAACAGGGTAATTATTTTCTGTTTCATTACAAAAGTGTAAATCTTAAATGATAAACCCATGTAATGTTTGAATCTCTTAAGATCGAACCCCGCTCAAAACCATTCACTATTTCATCACAACACAATTCATTTTATTTTCATTAAATTTAAACGAATTAGATAACTTATTTAAACGTTTAAAAATATATCAAAGACAATAATAACCTTTAATAAACTCATAAGAAAAAATAAATTTAATATACGCCAAACCTTGTCCTTTTAATATTCCAAACTACAAAAGTATATAAGTAGTGTGGTGTATTAAAAACTGTTAAGTACGATATAATAAATCACTTGATTGAACATATTTTTGAAGAGAATCAATATGGACAGAAAGGGCCATTTAAAAAAATGTGTTTGAAGAAATGCGTTTATTACTTATATTATGCAATGTTTGCAAAATAATTATTAAACAAAATAATTAAGAGATTATTACCATATATCTTTCACGCGTGTTATTTTTTTTGTACTTTTTCAATAACTGGAAAATCACTTTGTGGTAACATTATCCCAATTATAATAATTTCATTTCTGTATGTCCGTTGAAACATGCATAACTTCATTATTGTAAATTTTTTTCTTTTCTTTATTTTCTTTTTCTCTATAGAATTTTTTTCTTTTTTTTTGATAAATAAATACTTGTTCATTAGAAAATGTCATTTGCAGTATAAGAGCTAGTTTATATTATATTATTAACAATTATACATTTTGTATGAACCACTAATTTGTTAAAATATCAAAATGTTTCGAGGCCAATGGTCCCTTTAACAGATGGTATACATAGCCCCCAAAACATGTTGATATTTCAAAAAGATTAATATAAGTGTATTAATAGTTATTTTTTTAGGTAGCTTGTTTAAGACATAATACTTCCGAGACGCAACTTCCGGAAAATTTCAGTATACTTTCATCATAACCAGGACCAAACTCAGTTCCGATCCTGATAGGGATGTGAACATATGAATGTTAAATTCCACATCCACATAACACAAAAATATTTATTCTCCTTATTTGATTTTCATTAAATTTTACTGAAAAAATTATCAAATAAATATGTTCGCTAACTTTGATAACTTGCCTAATCCATCATATTGTTTCAAAGCTTAATTAATTAAATAAATAAATCAATATTAATATTTGAGAAACAGAATTAAAAATCTAACTGACATAAGCTAACATAACGCACCCCAAGTGCAAGACTTGTCATCTTTCTGAAATATGCATTATGAGATATGGCTTAAAGTTTTGTGTTCTTGTCGTTTTCTAAAAAGTTTTCTAGAAAGATTTAAGACTGAAGTAATCTTTTTTTGGTCAATTAAGAAACATGTATCAGTATGGCTAGTATGGCCTTTAAAAATTATTTTTTATATTATATTATATCCAAGTTTTCGGATTTTAAAAATATTCTCATGTGTTTTTGCTAGGGAGGAATGAATGAAAACACTGGAAATTAATCGCCAATTATTAATTAATTTTTAATTAACTATTCAATGAAGGAAGTCACTTTAAATGAATTAAACTCAAATCTATTCTTTGAATTACACTATTTAACACATAACACTCGTAAATGAACACTTTTTCACGCTGGATAATACGTATTTATTACGCCAGTTAGGTACCTCGCTCGATTATTTCGCTCGATACCTGTCACTCCGCAACTCTTGATCGGCTATCCTGGGCGTCGTCTCATGACTCGAGCATACTTCCCAATAAATCTAACTGTCAAACATGACAGCTCTTACGCCGCGGCCTAGTACGGTATTTATACCTGAAGATATTCTAATATATATAGATTATTCTAATGTTTAGGAGAAGATTCTAGTTGCTTCTCGGTTGTACCAGGCATTTATAGACATCTAAAGATATTTCCTAACGGTTATAGATTACCTTAGACTTTTTTAGGCCATTCTCGATCCTTTGATAGTGTTGTAATGGTGCGAAAATTCTTTTGCATTTAAAATATTCTTATTTAATGCCAAAATATTCAATATTTCGGAATTTCTCTGTTGCTATTGCGTGGTCTTGGGCATAATGTTCGGTAGATATATTTTTAAATTTTTATCATTAACTAGCTGTACCTGACCACGCGTTGCTATGGCTCAGTCTTGTTAAATGGAAAAGACAGAAAAGAAAAAGCACACGTTTCTAAAATATTTAATTTAACAATCCTTGCGGGTATTCAATTTTGCTGCTTTTCAAAAAAAGCATCTAACATAAAAAGTTTTTACCAATCAATGTTTATTATAGATGTCTAACAGGGACGAAACTGCACGTTTTTACCTTACAGATTTGACATCTGTATAATAGTAGGTATATAAAAACGTAGTAGGTATTGTAGGGAAATAAAATATCGCTAGAGAAAAAATTTTAATAATTTAAATAATTATTAATTTGAGAACTAAAATTTTATCAGTTGCACAACACTATGGTGTGACATTTCGTTGGCACAAGTCTATATAAAGCTCCGCAAAGCGGTAATCGGTCTCTTTATTCAACGTGCGGTACTGGTGCTAACATCCTTTCGACGAGGGTTCGGGATATCAGATCTTCTGCTCTTCCCGGTAACAAACATCGCAACTCTGCTTCTTCTGACTTCAGCTATATCATAAGGTATAATTCTAATTATTATATTTACTGTACTGAGGTGCGCAAACACCTTGCGATGCTTCCTGATGACTCGACCTAAGAGGACGGCGCCTTAAACCAGCGGTGCATTTTGGGCTTCAACTCGCGGAATTCGTCAACCTAATCTTAATGTTACTAACCGTAACTTAGGAATGGTTTGCTAGATAGCTCCAGCGCAGGGATTGCTTATGGATTACTCCAAATAAATAACGCAGGTAAGATAGCAGATAGGGTGAAATTAGAAAACATAACGTTTGTAAATAAAACTTATTGTAATAATCCTTGTTAAGATACTCAATCTGTTTCAGTAATTCATGTAAAGTCCACCTAAATCAGTCATATCATCCCCGTATAGGTTCCTTCAAAGCACTTTATTCCGAGTCGAACTTACGAATCCCTATCTCTGCTCTGTCGCTGGCGGCCGGTGAGAAGCGTTGCGTGCAGATCCGCGGGCTTCTTGCGAGCTGCGTAATGCAAAGATCCCTAAGATTGTTTAGGGATCTTTGCATCGGTTATAAAGTGATAACCGTGATAACCCTCACACCTCCCATTACGCTTCCAACTTGGCGAAGTACCGTGGGGCGATCTCAATTCAGTTCAGAAAACGCGGATCACACCCATTCATACCTTCCAGTATATAAAAACATGCGCGTATTCGAATCCAGCATTGTGTCAAAGTTAATCGGTGAAGAAATTTCTGAGATTTAAGATTTTGAACAAACGTACAGATTTGCAATGTGAATATATCAGGGAAGAAGGGGTAAAAGTGGAGAGGGGAAATTATGACTGTTTCCCGCCGGGTCCTAAAGAATAAGTTTCCTAATTTTGAGTCCGATCGGTCGAATGGTACAGATTTGCATAGTCAATATATCAGAGAGAGGGGAAGTAGTAAAAGTGGTGGGAGGAAATGTCATTTATGATTCCCGCCGGGTCCTAAAGAATAAGTTTCCAAATTTTGAGCCCGATCAGTCAAACGGTACAGATTTGCATTGAAAATATATCAGGGGGAGGGGAAAGGGTAGAATGGGAGGTAAAATATCCTAAAGTATGCAAATTTTTAGTCGAATCGGACGAATGATGTAGATTTGAATAGAGAACAAACAGACAGACAGACATTGAGTTTTATATGTATAGATATCGCGATACGATTGGCTGTACTTTCTAATTGGTTCAATCGTTTTATTTAATTTGTGCAAATTCGAATGCAACGTTGTGTCAAAAAAACTTGATGTATTCCTATCAATTTTATTGTGAAAAACGCGTCAAATTCGTTCTCTCTCTTCGGGGTGGTCGCGTTTTTTTTTCCGTAAGATTTCAGAGCCAAGGATAATTCTGCGAATTTTTAAATTTTGTCGTAAGAACACCCTCATGGTCGTAGGTAGCTGCACATGTTAGAAAGCCATAAATTTCTGAGGAGACAGGGAACATGATTTTTACCAAATTTTCTCCAAATCCGTGCTAAGAAAGCAATTAGTTTCTAAAACCGATATTTAACATTGTTCGCCAGTCCGTTCATGCATTGTAGAAAAATCTCGCTTTGCTTCCGTATTTGTCTCGAACGGCAATAAAGCGTGTTGACATTCGCCGGGGTGGTCTAAAAGCTAAATGACGGAGCCGAAGACCGTTGGAGATGGTCAGCTGGTTATCAGGGCGATAACCAGCCCGCCGCCAGCTCAGAAGGAGACCAGCGTGAGATGGGCCTCACGCCATGCGTCACTTTCGGCGTCGCTGGAGCAGACGCGCGAGGGAAGTCACGTTCGGCGCCGCGCCGTCATGCCGACGCCCGCGCCACCGCGACGCCGCGACCAAGACGTCGCCAGGTTCACGACGTTAGACAGATTAGATATAAGGTTAGATAATAAGGCTAGGTTTTAAGATTATAATAATTTTCCAAAGTTTTAAATACATGCAAAATTCGAACTTGAATGTTTTCATTTAAATTTTCCCACCACCACTCCCTTAGTGATCATCGCTCCCCAAATTGTTTGATAGCACGTCAGAGCGGCGATCGAAGCCGGAGATCTGCCCTCTGAAAAGTGGAAAATGACCACGAGTGCGTATCAAACTTTAGGAGATTTATGATTTTGGGCAATCGAAAATATATATTTTTATTTATATAAATAAATTCTAGGTGTATGAAAACAAATTAGGTATACAAAAACATTCTCGTAATCGAATGCAATGTTGTGCCAAAATTTCAAAGCAATCGGTGAAGAAGATTATCGATTCTGTACAAATGAACACTTACATTTTTATTTATATAGGTTATCCATAAGAAAGAGAAAAAAATACACATTAAATATACAAATAACTATATTCCTAATAGATTAAATTCTAATGTTGTTTTTTTATAAATTGACATGACAAGGAAGAGAAAAATTCATTTTGTAAAATTGTGTTCACAAATATATGACATCTGTATTTTTCAATTTATTATGTGGATTTTGATTTTATCAGTTATACTTTGTCCATTTAATCAGTTGGCCGTTTTGTATCGTACATTTATCTATTTAATTCCACCCCCAAAGGAGCCAATATTTCTTCTGTACATCATAAACGGATTGGTCTCCCTGCAAGGAAAAAATTTTTATCTGCCCAAATATTGTCCAAAATTTTTTGCTTTAATTGCTTTGAAAAATTTTTTTGCCATGATTTTTTTTACAAAGACACAAAAAAATATGGTGAAATATTATTTATGTTACCTTACGAGTCCTAGAAAATAAGTATTCTAAATTTGGATCAGATCGGTAGAACGGTACAGATATACATGGAAAATATATAAGGAGAGGGGGAGAGGTAAAGAGGGGGGGAGAAATTTCACCCATTTTTCACAAATTTACCCACAGTATCCCAAAGAATAAGTATGCTAAATTTGAATCAGACCGGTCGAATAGTATAGATTTACACGGAAAATATATCCGTGGGAGGAGGGAAAGGGGTGGGGTTAATGTTACCTATGTTACCCGCCGGATCCTAAAGAATAAGTAAGCAAAATATGGGGTCAAACGGTATAGATTTGTATGAAGAATATATCTGGGGAGGGGAAGGGGCAAAAGGGAAGGGGGGAAATGTTACTTTTGTTATCCATGGGGTCTTAAGGAATAAGTATGTTAAATTTTATTCAGATTGGTCAAACGGTACAGATTTGCCTGGAAAATATATCGGGGGAAGGGGAGGTGGAAAATGCCGCCTCTATGTTAACCGCCGGGTTAAAAGAATAAATGTGCAAAATTTGGTCAGATTGGATAAACTATGTAGATTTGTATAGAGAACAGACAGACAGACTTTGAGTTTTATAGGTATAGATGTTCCTGATTCAAACATATATATTTTTCATAAAAAAATGATATTTTGTGAATGTTCTTACGATGGAATTGGTGAACGTTGTATTGTGTAGAGTTGTGTATCACTTAAGCCAGCTCATACCGGTTGTAAGCCCTGAGACATCGTATAAGAGACTTCCATCCACTTTTCTTATATATAAATAGCTTCGTCTCAGTGGGACTTCTATAATTTATACTTAATTTTTTTAAAAAATCATCGAAATCAGACAATCAGTTCTCGATATATCATCAAAATGTATGAAAAAAATAATTTTCTTCATACTTTTTTTTCGTGATTTTTTCCGATGTTTTAATAGTTATTCTGCTACTCAGGGCGTAGATAATCCAGCAAACTAAAGATCCTAAAAATCGGTCCAGCCGTTCTTAAATTATAATTGTATATGGGAAAGTAAGTATGGAAGTCTTGGGAAGTTAAAAGATATTTACAGGGCTGACGGTCTGTCATTGGCTAGCTTAAGTGATCACTTTACACAATGCAACGTTCACTGATTCCATCAATAATTGATCATCACCCACGTTATATTATTATACGGTAAACAAAGATGGATGATTATATTATGCGGTAGACAACTGGCAGAAAATATGTTTTAAATACCTGGGAAATAAAGGTACTCCGAAATTTATAGGCATAAGCAGTGGATAATCAGATGATGTAACTATCTGCGAGTTTTGTACGACCAACCAAACATTACGGCTGTACTAAATTAGTAATTTTAATACAATACCTCCCTCAAGGTACATACGTCGGCTATCCCAAGAAAGGGGACCATGAGAGAAGACTATTTCATGAGTAGGGATTTCTACACGGATCATTGTTCCGATATTCTCAATCTTCTTTAACTACGTTATCCAGTCAAAAAAAAAATGGCAAATTCTTAATATTAAAACAACTTAGGTCACCGTGCGTGCCAGTTGTTATAAAATTACACAAAATTACTTACTAACTAACTAACCATCACGCCGTTTCCCCGCAGGGGTAGGCAGAGTGGATTGAATGCCACACTCTTCTATCCTGGCACACCACTTTTGCTTCGGCCACATTCATACATCTTCTCATACAAGTTCTACGGTTGTTGCGGCTTTTAACAGGGCCATCCTCAAACACTTGTTGTATCTGATCATGCCAGGTCTTTCGCGGACGTCCTCTATTTCTGTTGCCTTCAACAATCGCCTCTTATATATATTTTCTTTTTTTTATTTTCTTTTTTTCTTTTTTAATATATTTAATATATTTTCTTAACCATCCTTTGCTCGTTCATACGTTCCACATGACCAAACCATCTCAGCACTCCTTTCTTTATTCTATCTACCACATAATCTATATTTATATAAATCTATATTTGCATTACTTTCTAAAGTTAGTAAAAATTCTTTACTAACTTTAGTAAGAACAACTTTTGTAATTACTTAAGCCGAAACAAACTTTATAGTTTACAACACCTAAAAATCTTTATTATGGTGTTAAAACTCTTTAAAAAGTTATTTTTAATATTCAAATAGAATAAAGGTACAAAGAATTTTAATTTCTACTTCGGGTTGCTAATGCGGTAGGTAGCTTTTTGACGACTACAGCGAGCCGGCGCATTTTTCTAAGAGTAGGTATGTACATGTGTTTGGTGTAGTATTTCATTATTAAGAATTTTAAACAATGCACCACACAATCATACGTCGCATTTAACGTTGTTATCTTTTAACCCGTTGCTTGACACATTTCTTATTAAAATAAATATAAATTTTTAATAACTATAACTAAATAAACACCTTTTTTACCCGAGATATTAAAAGCAATAAAGTTATTTACGGATTTGGCGATAACGTTGTAGAGATTTTTCATGATGATCATTTAATTGGGTGAAAAGTATAAACATGAAAGATCTCTTTATTCCCACTCGATGAGAAATTTTGATTACTCTAGACACTCGAGAAGTAAAATATAAAATTATTTTCTTCAAATTTTTCCAATTCACTTCGTGGCACCATTTTATAAACAAAATCAACACTTTATTTTAACCACGATGAATTTTTATTGTAACAATTCAATATGTTTCGGCTGTGATATTCCCTTCTTCAAGAAAAGAAATGTAAATAAAATTATAGACAGATTAGTTATGGTGGGAGGAGGTTAAAAAGTGTGGCTACAAATTAAGTTGGTACAAAGTAATATCAATAGAAAAGGGTTCATTTGAGGGCTATTTATAAAATTTATTCGATTATTTCTGTGGGCGAGAGGAACAACCGAATTAGTCAAAAAATGTAGGTTTTCAGGAGAGCCAAAACAAATTTTGGGAATTTAGTTTGTTTACGAAATATCTCTTAAACCTTTGTTATTTTTATCTAATTTCTACAAGAGTCGTTTTGTTAATTGAAAAGAATGTTGAACACAATTGTGTTAAGTCGTTTTTTGTTTCCGAATTTTTCAAATAATTAATAATATCATTTGTCGTTTTTCAAAAAATAAAAATATAAATTATTTTATTTTCTAATTCATCTATTTTTTCCTTGTTAGATATCTATCTAGAGAACAACTCAACATACTTAACTGAAAACTTACTCATTCAATTGTTCCTTTTTCCCAGAGATTTATAATATTTAAGTTTTTACTAACACTTTTCCTAATTGCTAACATTTCCAGGATATTCAAATGTAAATGCCTTTGAATAGGTCTCATAATACCGTACCGAAGTCAGACTTTGGAACGGTATTGCAAGCCAATACTTAACCTACACACATTACATAAACTCATCACTTGATGATGGACCCTGCAGTGGAATCCGAAACGTCCTCGGCCAGAGAGATCACATGTAAAACGCAAAATATTCCAGAAAATTACACAGAAGATTCTGAACGGCTGTGAAAATCTTTAAAAAAGAGTTTTAATGTGCATCAGATCTCGATTTGCGATAGACTTCCTTCATGACATTTTGTGCTATCTTGCATTCCAAACACACATAGTCAAATTAATTTATGTGAATACGCATTTCATTTAAAATAAATTTACTTACGTATTATTCATCTCTCTGAAAAAAAAACATAAATGTTCAGGAAAAAAACATAAAGCACAGAAATTGCTAAGATATTTTTAATTTATTGGCGTAACTTAGTTTATAACGACATGAATTTAATAATAATATAAAAAAAACATTTTTATTTTAATAAAAATTTTGACAATTGTTCCTAGAGTATATAGAAATAGTATGACGCCCTTGAGATGAGCATTCGCGAATACGGCGGTATATAAATTATCCAAATATTATTACCATTATTACTATTACAGGGAAATAACCTTAATTGTCATTAACTAAATATTCATTTAATTTCAAAATTGATGGTTCCAAATTTGTTTACTTTTTAACAATTCGTTTATAGTGTTATTTCAAATTCACTTTTCTTAACTTAACAAAGTAACACAACAAACTAAATAGACAAACAGACTTTTATGAATTGTGTTAATTGCAAGATTATTTATGAAAGGTGCATAACAGTATGCACCTGTATGTATGTATTCGTATAAGTATGTATGTATTCATACATTAATTAAACGTAATAATTATAATTAATATCATAAACATTATCTACATACATAACAGAATATTTATCTATTTTAAAATATTACTCTATTCTAGGATTAAGTTTAAGTATGTTTACCAATTAGTAATTATTGCGAATTGGTTTTGCCTGCAATTTAAAAATCTGAAAAAAAAACAATTTTATTTTCTGAAAAGTTTTATTATTTTATTTGACTTGTATTGAAATTAATGAATGTTTCATAATCCATATAACTTACGATTATGATAATTCATCTTTAAGCATAAAGTAAGACAGAAATATTGAAAAATGAATGCTAACTTTGATATTGCATATCTTTATGACTATTGGTGGGATGGTTGCTTAAACATTTTTGACTCATAATCAAGGCACGATGAATCCATCTGTAAAGTATTTTGGACCAGCTGTGTTTATACCCTATCTCTCGTTTTTGTATTTCATATTTCTTATTTTCTCATTTATTACTAATCTATTTTCATATTTCATATTTATCATTCAAATATTCTTTCAAACTTCCATATCCCAAAATTAGAATCAAAATAATTGGATTTCAGTACATGGCATTAATCATAATATTTGTATAAAAAATTCTATCACCTAAGGGGTTATTAAAATCTACATGTGTAGATAATCAAAATGCGTTTCAAATAACACAGTCACCCTGATCTAGTAATGTTCACTTCAGAAATCATCCGCCAGTCTTCAGTCAGCATTCATCTAGCGTGAAAGCCTCGAGTTTCACCGTAACCAGGCAGGTGAAAGAAAATTGAGTGTTGTAAGACACACAAAGAAGTGAAAAAAGTTTAAAAAGTGGTGAAAAGCATTTTACAAGATGGACTTTATACCTCAAGAATTTGTGATATGTTTCGACCTGTTGGTTCTTGCAGTGGCGTTTGGAGCCAATGCTTTGGCTGGCGTTGTGATTTTAGTGAAAACCCCGTTGGAAAAGCCTGAGAACCTGTTCCTGCTAAATAATCTGATGTGCAACCTGATGTGTGAATGCCTGATGGCTCCGCAGCTCTTGATGCGAGACCCGTTCGACTGCATTATTGTCGAGTTCACAGTAAGTTTTATGACCGTGTCTAATTCGATGTCCATTCTTCTGATATCTCTCGATCAGTACACCGCCATCGCTGATCCTTTGAACTACCAACGGAAGCTAAACGCGAAGAGATCTTCGTACTTTATAGCCTTACAGTGGATTTTGTCATTTGTGATTGGAATTCTAACTACGTTGGCTACAACACCAGCGCCCGGTGTATGGAAAATTTGCAAGTTTCCGAATGATCTGCCGGAAGAAATTGAATTTGACAACTACAGGAATTTCTGCGCCGCCCTATTGATGTCAGTTACAGTGTTGTGCTTTAGCGCAACTTTAATATTATTCGGTCGAGCAACTGAAATATATTACTGCAATTATGAAGTCAACGCACTAGTCCATCCCTTCAAAAACCTGACCATAGATCCAGTTGAAGACGAAGAAAAAAAAATTGACAAAGATCGTTTTGAAATCACCTTCAATCGTTTCATTTTTATGAAACAGAAGAAAGCTTTAGGAATTTTTATGATTTTCATATTGTATTGCTTCATCTCACAGATTCCACTCGCTCTGGTGCAGTTATCTTCTAGTATGGGAGTAATTCCGTATCGTGGCCTCTTAGTTGGGAGTGCTGTGTCTCCGTTCCTTTTTGCTTATCGCAAGAGGCATATTGTTTTGGAGATCTATAAATTGAAAACATTCTTCAAAAATCGTTTCCCACAGCGTCAAGTAGATCCAATAGTTGTACCAGCTGACGCTGAGAGGGTACCTCTTCGGCAACGTTATAGTTCTGCTTCAGTTGACAGCGGAATCGTTGTGTATTAAGGTGATAATTTTATCAAAATACGAAAATATTACTTAATCCGTATTCCTTAATAATCTTTCAATCCTTAAAATATATTCTTACCTTTATTTTTAGTCTTACACATTTGATTGGTTGTGATAATTTATCACTGTTTTTTTCAGTGTACTTCAAAATTAATTTTAGTTCTTATTTTTAATATTTATCCTATTTTAATATATTTCAAGTAAAATACGTAACGTATTGGAATACGCTCCGAAAGTTACAATTATTTCAATAATTCTTTAAATCAATCGGAACAACGGCAAAATAAAAAATAAAAGGGAATATACTTCAAAGATATTCTCATTATTATATCAATTGTTTGATAGAAAACATGCCCGTTCATTTTATAAAATGTACAAAATTATTTATTTCGTTAAAAATTGCTGTCTCCATTACATTAAATTTTTAAACTTACATATAATTATAAAAGTAGAACACAAACATATATTTTTTATCATTTATATTCTAACAGAAATTTATTGTTAATTAATTAAATCTGGGACTATGTACGAGAACATACATATTTTTTTAGTTTTTATTGATTTCACAAATTCTTTTATTTTCTACTTGATCTTGTTCGACAATTACATTTTACATGGCCATTACATTTTTTATTTTTTTTTACATTTTTGGATGAATACGATGCACGGACGGAATGGTCGGTTGAATGAATACTTAAGAAATATTCACGAACGTTAGTGGTTATATGAAACCCAACAATTGCGTTATGTATGAATTAGAAACCCACCAATCGCAGTACATTTTGGAAAATATCTTTACAAATCCAGATGCAAGATTAATGTTTGGACAAAATGTATGGCACCCACAGAGTATAAAAATTTACAGAGATGAACTAAACCCGTTCTGTAGGAAAGGGGGTTAGATTACGTAACGTAACGGGAAAATGTCCCCCCTTGCATACATTTATATCGCAGATAAAGTATTTATTAATATTTAATATTCAAATTCCCTCGTTAATAAAATGTATTTTTACGAAAGATGTATTCTTTTTTTAATTTCGTTCCAAACCCAGTCTTTTTAAAAAACTTGTTTTTGTTAATAGCTTTACTCTTTTATTAAATATTATATATACTTTTTATATAAGTTTGTCGTTTTCATAATTGTTTGACACCAGGTAGTGTATCAACAATTTTGCATTAGTTCATGTCTTTACATTTTGATATTCTGTGATGACACCAGGTTTTTCTGCCTGTATGTGTGATTATTTTTAACATTACCATTTAATATTGCGTATTAATAATAAAACAATGGTGATTTTTTTAATTTGGAGATATTGGTGATTTTTCAAAATTCTACAACACCGGACACCTACCTATAAAATGTTTTTAATCAACTTTTACACTTAACATTTTATTTTTAACATAAGTATTATATATTTTTGGGTGTTAATCTTAAAACCAAATGAAATACACAAGTTTGGTCATGGTTCGATGTTGGGGTGGTATTTTTGTAGATTGGAAAAATATTTGATATTCGTAAATTTGTATTTTTTTTACTCAGTTCTTTAAATTGTTATAATTACTTTATGGACTTTTAACAAAACGATCTCATAGAAATATACAACTTTAAAATAAAGATAAGAAATATTCCCATCGATTCTATTAATTTAAAATTTATATTTATAAAAACATTGTAGAATGTTAAATTGTTCGTAAAAGTATGATATTGACTAATGATGGATCGTCCCACCAAACTAAACATAAAAACCCATTTGAAACCTAATATATTCACTCGGGCACAATGAACAAAATATTTGAAGATAATTTCTTGTAGCCCTTGTTTTATAGACATTCGAAAATGTTTGATGCCCGTGATTTTCCAAAATGCAGTTATTTTTCATTATTACCCCAATTATAATTCAATTTTAAATAATTGTTGTAAACTTAAGTACTTTAAAAGACCGAGCTAAAAATTTGGAAACATTAAAAATATTAGCTCATGTACTAAACAAACAAACAAATTTACAATGTCACAAATGTTAACAAATAATAAATTCTTTGAAGTCAATATGAAAATGATTTAAACCAGCTTAGAAAACTAAATCTGTGATATTTACGTAATTTTATTTCTTATTCATTTAAAAAGAATTGTTAGTTTCCCTAATAAATTACTATATTTGTATGTTTTTCTATCGCAATTAAAACTACATTTATTTTGGGAAAAAACATTTTAATGTAATCTTTTATTTTACTTATCATTATTTTTAACACTTTGAATTTTCTGTAACCTTAAAGTAAAAATTATTTAAACCAGCTCAGAAACTGTGAACTAATTTTGCTAATGAAACTATTTAAAAAAAAAATTATTTCATTTAATTTTATTAAATTTTTATTTTTATGAACTGAATTTAAAATAAATGTAACTTCGTAAATTCATTTGTTATTTTCATTTGATTTTCTTTCATAATTAAAAGTATGCTATTATGGAAAAATTTTAATGTATCTTTAGATTTTATTATGTAGTAGTTCCTTTGACGCTAACGTAAACTGACCCAGATTGAAAATCTATAATATTTTTGTAATTTTGTTAAAAACTACTTCGATCTAATGAGTTTAAATAAATTATATTTTTTTCAAGTTGACTCAGGTCTCTTATTCTTTTATTTATTATTAAATATCTCTTTAGATAAAAATGTTTAAGTGTATACAGTATGGATTTATTCCTCACCATTGTTTAATTATAATACATTATGCTTTTTTATATTAATAAAAAAATTATTAGCATAAATTGTTTAGTATTTTTATTTTACCCCATCAATATTATAATTTTAAAATATTATAAATTCCTAAGTATCCTCTAAAAACATTACGATAGCAGTATTCGAGTACTCTCCACCTCATTCAGGTCCATCTACTAGTCAGATCCGACCGTTTGACATGACTCCATGATCAATCAATTCACCATCGACTTTTCTCAGATTAACATGTCTCTTCATGAAGAATTATTATAAGTATTTTGCATTTAAAATGTTGTATTTGATATAATATATTGCATAAAATGTTGTTATTATTTTATAAGAAAATCTTTTTAATTAAAAATAGCTACGATTTTTTTTAAATATACAATTAAAATAAATATTATTTAGATCAAAAAAAATCTTGACATGGCAATTACTCTACGTTGCATGATTATTTAAATTTTTAGTAAACTAACTTTGACTAGACACAATTTGTTATTGTTAGAACACTAATCTGTTACTAAAGTAAGCTTTGTAACATACCCACGTTGTTTACCCATTTTGTCACCACTTTAGTTCTGAGTGCAGTAGTCCCTCTGACCAGGTCTCGTTAACCTTATTATGAGAGGGACTGCTGCTATCTAAACTATAGTAGCGACAAATAACTCAACGTGGTTGTGTGTCAAAGTTTTCTTTAGTAACTGAAAAATGTTCTGATAATAACAAAATGTTATTTATATATTTATATTAGGTCCTTACATATGAAATTGACGTTTAGTATGGGAGGAACATAAAGCCGATTTTTTTTTATTATAATATATTTATTTAATCAAAGTATGTACCATTGCTATCTATGCACTTTTGCCATCTCATAGGTAGTTCATCGATCCCTTTACTAAAAAAACCATTCGGACGGGAATCAATAAAATCTTTGAAGGCGGTTTGGACTGCCCCATCGGAGTTGAATTTTTTCCTTTGCAAGAAGTTATCCAAATTTCGAAAAAAATGGTAATCTGTTGGGGCAAAGTCCGGAGAGTACGGTGGATGTCTTAGACATTCCAATTGAAGCTCCTCTAATTTGGTAGCCGTCTGTTGTGCAGTGTGTGTCTAGCGTTATCATGAAGCAGCAGTGGCCTAGAGCGATTAACCAGCCTCGGTTGTTTAGCAGCTAGCTTTTCCATCATGGTTTGCAGTTGCTGACAATAGACATCTGCCGTAATCGTCTGGCCAGATGTAAGAAAGCTGTAGTGAACGACACCAGCACTAGTCCACCAAACGCTCACAAGTAACTTTTTTGGAGTCAATTTTCGCTTGGGGCATGGTTTGGCTGGTTTCAGCCAGGGTTCAGGCAGGGTTCAGCCATTGCGATGAGCGCTTCTGATTATCGTACAGGATCCACTTTTCATCACAGTTAATGATTCGATTTAAAATCCCTTCATTATTGTGCCGGTTGAATAATGCAACGCAGCAGTCAACGCGCGTTTGTTGATTTGCTTCACTCAATTCGTGAGGTACCCACCATTCAAGCTTTTTCACCTTACCAATTTGCTTCAAGTGGATTAAAACAGTTTTATCACTAACACCGCAGCCTGCAGCTAACTCGGATGTGGTTTGCGATGGATCCGCTTCCACAATAGCCTTCAATTCGTCAGTATCAACTTTGGTCTCCGGCCGTCCACGGGGCTTGTTCTGCAGGTCGAAATTTCCAGAACGAAAACGTTGGAACCAAAAACGCACTGTGTTTTCTTTTGCGGCACCGTCGCCATACACATCATTAATCCTTCGAGCCTTTTCTGCAATACTGGTGCCACGGTGGAACTCGTACTCGTAAATAACGCGATATTTCAAGTTTTTCATTTTGTAAACTGAGTGACGCAAAGAAAAAAACAATTGAGGAAAAAACAAATGAATTATAATTTTCAAAACACAAATACATGAGTAAATAGTTGTATAAATTTGGATTTGGAATTCCTAACCAAAGAGAAGATATTTGAGATCAAATTTGCCCGTACGGCAAAACCTCAATTTCATATGTAAGGACCTAATATATATATACTCACTGCTCACTGAGATTTTGGTCTACCGGTTTTGAGACGTACCCGTCACTTTGCAGGACAACTACTACACCAGTATACAAAGAACACTACACATCACAATCATAGTACTCTTCACACACTAACATCTCAGTGTCTAGAATAAAATGTAAGTAAATGGTTATATACTAACATAACTAACATTTTGTTAAAATCCGTGACCACAAAGTTAATGTTTTAAATATTAATAAGATTAGATTAGTTCTGAGTTTCTTATAAAGAATAGCTTAATGATAAGTACCTTGTTGGTCTCGTGGTCACGATGCTCACTTCGTGATCTGGCGGTCGGTGGTTCGAGCCCCATTTCAGGATACCAGCAAGTTTCTAAGCAAGCTATCTTCGTAGCCCAAGCGTTTAGCTTAGTTTAAAAACAGTTAGAATGTTGATGCGACACGTACTTCTGTGTTCACATCTCTTTTTAAAAAAAAGTCTCAGCTTGTCAAAAATATACATAGATTTGGACGAGGCTATGTAATTCTGCAGTATTAAGAATATTGCGTGAAATAACGAACAAGTACCGAGAAGCAATGTAAAAAAAGGAATAAATATCATATAAATTAGATTAAAAAGTAAATTGCACAGGAAAATTGTATTTTGGAAAAGACTCGGGAGGAAGAAAAATTGGGTTAAGGAGTCAATCAATGGAAAGCTTTATAGGAGTAAGTATATAGAACGATCAAGAGGGCGGTGTCACCAAGACGAATTTCGAAGGAAGGGTAGAATGGAGTGGAGAGCGGACAGTGTAAGGCTTTGGTCATAAGGGTATAGAATTTGTCAGACCATTAAAAATGTAAATTAAATTAATCATTTAGAAAGAAAACTCGAAAAAATCAGAAAAATAAAGTCATCAACACTACAAGGAGATTTCAGAATTTAATTTTTTTGATGTAAATGTTTTTTCTTGACATTGTAAAGAATTACTATGACTTGAATTTAATTAACTTACCTTAAGCTGTCTACCGACAACATAGAGTTCGAGGTTCGAACCGCAATAGTGACTATATTTTTTCGATAAATATTTTTTTCTGTGTATCTTTCATAGTAATTAATCTAACTTATTTGAATTATCACGGAACTACGTTCCGAAAAATCGGATCATCACAAATTTAGTTTCATTAAAATTAATCAAATTAGTCGCGTCAAAAATTTTCTGTTAATAAAACGTAGTGAAAGTTTTAGCGCCATCTACCAGGTTCTACTTAAAGGTTTTCGAGGAACATGGCAGTCAAAAGGATGGCCATTTCAAACGGAAAAATATAGATAACTATCTCACAAATAAAGTACAAATGTATTGTAGGCAAGGAGAATCGAGAGGCCTTCGAAATTAATAATCAGCGATGATTACTTCATTTTTTGCAAAGATTTATTCTGTACCTTTCTAAATGATTCATCTAATTTGTTTTATTTATTTAGGAATGAAATGAACAGGGAAAGAAATCAAACAAAAATCATTTTATTAATACCAAATAAAATGTAATTTCATTATAAAAAAATATATTTTAAAAAATATCTTTAAAAAAACGTGCTTATATTTAAATGTACTAAAACGTAAATAAATTTTTGGACAAAAAATATTTGCCTCACTCTCCAAATAAAAGATGGGCGCCTATGATATTGATAGAGATTATAAAATTGTATTCTTGATGGAAGGAAAGCGTCCGCTTTTATTTGGAGAGTGAGGCAAAAAATAGTTAAGTACTAACACAAAATCATTTCGCTCTTTTTGAAGAAGTCAGAATATTTTAATTAAGATAAATTATAGAAGTCTCAGAGAGACAAGACATTATATTTTTATACCCTATAAAGACTTCCATACATGTTTCCCTTTTTTTTATTAGAGACACTAATAGAATAATAGGTACATGATACTCTGATAATAAAATATAAATAGCCTCGTCTCTATGAGACTTTTATAATTTACCTTAATTAATAACCATCCTTCCATAAACAAAATCAAGTAATTGTGTTCTCAGAACAAACTTATAAAAATATTTTAAGAATATTTTTCCAAAAATATGTACATATTTTTTTCCTTCTCTTCAGATTTCTTTCTTTTTGATTTATTTACAAACCAAATTTTGCTTGTTATTATTATTAACCTTGAGCTCTCGATCGTTAATTTGATTGGCATTTTGTTTTCTTTGAACGCAAAAACAACAGGCTGTGCCGAATATTGGGTGGCCGCTTTAAGGTCATAATTTTTTCAATGCCTACACAATAAAAATAAATTTTAAAATATATGACACTGTATTTTTTAACGTCAAATTGTGTACTGTTTTTATGCAAAAACAGTAAAAATATTATACGCTATTTGGAAGATTATTAGTGAGAAGGACAATGATAACGAGTGTAAAATTATCTCAGGAAAGGAAAGAAGAGTTATACATTTGTTGTGCCACAAACACCTAATCTGGCGTCTGTCGCAAAAAAATATATTAAAATGATACTGCTATTACCTGCTGCCTCAAAAGGGACCAATACAAAAAATTCTCTCTTATCTTTTTAAATTGATATGTCCGGGTATCGTATAGCATGAAAAATTACCTCATTCTTGAGCTTATTAAAGATTATAATTTTAATTAAAAAAAAAAAATTTACCTTAATTTTAACACACATCGTTACCTTCCTATTTAATTTAATTTTTTCAAAATATTAAGAATCCTGAAAAATAACTGGTACAACGAAATGGCCATTATATTTGGTAACTTTGAACTGACAATTTGAACACATTTCAAGTTTCATTTTTATTTTTTTAATAATATTAAATTTTATATAGGTACTTTTTTCTACATTTTCAAAAATTTATTAATGTGCTATATGCGGAAATTAAAAAAAAACGATTGTGACTTTTTTTGAGTTCATAGTTATGCATTATTGACAAATGACTAAAAATGAACCCTACCTACAAATAGTGCCTATCGTAAAAAATTAAATAATCTGCTCATCTAAGATCTTTCAGTTACATAAAAGCCGCGTTTTAAATGGATTTTAAAGTAAATACTTGTAGCTATAACTTCTTAATAGTTTAACTTCTAAACTCAGAATTAATAAAAAAAAAATGTTTTACACTCATGTGTCATGCGGAAAATGTTTTTTCTATTTAAAAAATTTTCATGAATTCTGTCAAATAAATAAAAATATTTTCCTGGCGAACCAAACCCAGCCTCCCATGACGCAGGGTACGTGACTCTAAACAATTCATGTAAAAACCATTTTCAATTGCACAATTTATTAAGGTATTTATTTTATTTACTTTTTATTTTATCATTTAATTTATACAAATACTCGATACTGGTAAACAATGCAGATATTAGGAATGTACGTAAAGATGATGTTAGCATAATTCATAGAATTAAAACAGGGTCGCTCGGGTAGTTTGGGCGTGTTGAGCGAATGAATGAGGAAAGAATGGTAATAAAAATATATAATGCAAGTTTTGACGGCGCCAGAAAGAGAGGGCGACCGCAAAAGACGTGGTCCGACCAGATTAACCGATGTGATATAGAAGCCTCAACAACCGGTGAGCTTGCATGCGAAGATGTATGAGTGTCGATGAGGCGAGAGTTGTATGTCAGTATAGAAGAGTGTGGCGCTCTATCTTCTCTGCCTACCTCCACGGGGAAACGGCGTTATGGTAAGTAAGTAAGTAAATACTCGCCATTATAAAAGAAACCAGCTGATAATTAATTTCATAATCAGTGGGATATTTTAAATTTTATATGAATTTTAAAGATTTTTGTTATATGACTTTAAGCATATGTAGTTCAACAGAGGAAACTTTTTTAAAAATAAAAGTTAATATTATCTTTAAAACTGGTTTAAAATATAAATATGAATAATAAAATTTATCAATAATGATCATTGCATTAAATTTTAATTCAAAGATCAGCATTGTACACTTGTTTATAATTTTAAAGAATTATTTCCTGCATGTTGTGGACAGCCTTTCTTTAGTGTGGAATTCATGAAGAATATGTAGATACCAATACACTTTCTGTGTTTTTTCTTTCCTACTCAGGATCCATGGTTTGACTCCTTTGGGAGTGAAGACTCTGTGTCTTAAGGGGTTACACCACCCTGGAAGTCTAAAATTTAAGTAGAAATTGGGTGATTTTTTACAAGAAAATGGAAAAAAAATTATCGGCATTTACTAAACTTTTATTTTATTAATTATATTATATATAATATATATATATATATATATATATATATAATATATTATATTGATGTATAAAAACTTTTATTTTATTGGAAAATTTTCAAAGAAAAATTGTTGCATGATCTGTTCACGTGGATCTCCTCCACCGTGAATAGGATAAAACTTTCTCCGGTGCACGTTTATCCAAGATAGAAAAGACAGTCATGGAAGTATAAAGAAATGAAATATCTAATACTTGAACGTAGTGGTTGACAATTTTATATGAGTAGCGTGGGCATAGCGTGGAGTAGAAAGGAATGTGTTTGGTTGAGAATCTCTAAAGAGAGACCAACCACATAATCGACCCTTCCCTAATCTTCTTCATTCAAAGATTAATTATCTTTACATTCACTCCTTTTTGTTTTATATTAACCCTACCGTAAATTTTTCACAAATACACTGGCTTTCTCTTCCGATTCCTGGTTAGGATACAATTTATGTGATTTTTTCAAGCCGGGATGTTTAAGTGATATTTAGGCTACAGTGATAGGGTCTCAATTCAATTCAAGACAAAATGTATATACAATATCATCTTGCATACATATCTTGTACATAAAATGACCCTAGTCGTATTTATTCATGGAGGAACTTACTTATCTAGTACATGTTGTGAAATACTTTATTGATGTCCTATATATTTTATGTAGCTAGGAATAAAAAATAAAATAGTCTACGAAGTATCACCAATGTTGAAATATAAACAAACTCATATGGCATTCGTGATGAATATGCAAACATTGATGGATCATTACGTCAGTTCATTTCTAAGAAATGCATTAGGGCGGGGGACACAATGACAAACGAAAAAGAATGACCGCATTCGCCAAAATCAGTTGCCATACATACCCCGCTATAATTAGGCGCTGCTTAAAGATAATAAAAGTGAAAAGTTCTTAATATACATTAGGTTTGTGCACCGCTGGTACGCGTATTGTGACATTAGTGGAAATTGTTGGTTTGAAAGTTGAAAATATCAAGAGTGCTACCATGGAACCGACGCTGGTACTGGAAAAGCTATATTTAGCACTTTTCGTGATTATTTCTTTTCTGGCCAATACGCGTGCGCTGTTGGAAATCGTAAAGAATTCACCGCTGGGAATGGCCAGGAATGCACTTCTGGCGAACCTGCTGATCTGTAACATGAGCTGTTGTTTCCTGCTGGGCCCACAGCTTCTTCTGAGCTTCCATCTGCATTGTACCATAGTCGACTTCGTGACGTCTCTATTCGCTTTTTCTACGATCACGTGTATTCTGATGATAACTTTCGAACGCTACGACGCTGCCATGAACGCCAGTAACTACGATGGTAGGTCTCGCAAAGTGATTCCATTTTTGATAATTATTCAATGGGTTTCGGCTTTTCTTTTCGCCGTGCTGTCTATCAAGACAAAAAACCCGACTCCTGGAATGAGAAGTTTATGCGATTGGTCGAATCATAAAGAAGATCTTCCCATGGATGTGTATATAAAAACTTTTAACGCTTCTCTCTTCCTGATGTTGATAGTAGGAAGTGTATTGGGGATAGGTTACATGGAATGTTGTATTGCGGCTAAAACATATGAAATCTCCGTGACTGAAATCCTTGATTTCAGTATCCCATTATCTATATTTATGTGTCGTATAAAAATTTCTCAATTCATTTTTGGTTTCGATATTATCTGGTTAAAAACCAAATACATGGCTCTTGTGCTTTGGAAGGGATCGATGATAATATTGTTTATTTTACTAACGCAAATTCCTGTAGCACTACTCCGTTGTCCGAATACATTCTTGGGATTATATCATGTCTTAGCACCTTTATTGGGAACTTTGCTTGCATTATTTATATTTGCTGACTGTGACTACCGAATAATACTAGAAATATTAAAAATCACTTCGTGGTACCGGTATGCTTTATTTCAAACACATTCCTTCCATGACAATATTACAGAATAACAAAACGAGATAAAATGACTATGCAATCTATTAAGATCACACTGTACCATGCCAATTGAAAAAAATATTTATGATATGGCAAATATTAAAACATCTCTTTCTCGTTATGTTTGTTTTCAACCAAATAATTTAACAAAGAAATTGGCACTGAAAACTAAATTCAAATTTATCAACAAATTCATATGTATAACCTAAAAATATTTTTTCCATATTTTGCTGTTTGCTGTTGTTGCTGCTGTTGCAAAAATAGATATTTTATGTTGTATTTTTATTTATAGTTTAACATTTATACAGATTCTTTTTTCATTAATGTTATTCTTTTTATTCATCTTAATAAATGTGATAATTGTAGTAATTGTCCTTCTTTTTTAAAATACCGAATATTTAATTCATTAATTAGGTACCTACATATGTGCATAATATATACTATACGTCGTTCATATCTGCTTCCCGATTCAATTTTATTCCGAAGGGATGAAAGTTAAATTAATTGTCATTCAAAGTCAATGAATGATAATTGCCATTTAAATCAAATGACGGTTTTATTGAAAATACTATCCCAGCGTACTTCTCTTTAAAATGTTATAAACGTTACTCTAATCGTAACTTTTGAAATATTGTTTAAGTAACAAGTCACAAATATCTGTATTGTCAATTGGTGCTACGGGATAAAAAAATATATACGTGACTAAATCACAATGACGATCTCTGTCAAACTGTTGTAAGCAAAACAAAATATTATTGTAAAAATATTTTTTATCGCTCGTGGAAATTTCTAACAATGTAAGCTAAAACGATTTGACTTTTATCCCATGATAAATATTTTACGATATTTCATTGTATTTGTAAAAATGTTCGAATAATATAGTATGAAAATAAGTGTAATTTTAAATAAAATTTAATACCACAGGGAACATGATTTATTCCTTAAAATGATAAGAATTCAACCATTTGTGTATAAAATGCTCTGTACAGTTAATTTTATTTTTTAAATTTTTTCACATTCACATTCTTTTGATTCTTGATTTACTGTTTTCTAATTTACTTAACTTCTTAACTGTTGAACCTACTGAATAAAGAATAAAACAAAAATTTAATTTGTTTGTTTTTATTAATGTTTATTTACCTACTAGCTGTAAGCCGTCAAAAAAGATGTTATTTTAGATGTTGGTTCCTAAAGAGTAAGTATGCAAAATTAAGGTAAGATCTGTCAAACAGTGTATATTTGTATAGAAAATGTATCGTGGGGAGAGGTTAAAATAAAGAGGAAGGGGGAAAATTGCTCCATGTTACAAAAAAAAAATTAATAATTTAAAAAATATTTAAGAAATTTAAAAAAAATAAAGAAAAAATATTAGTAAAAAGTTTGTAACAATTGTATCGTGGAGAGAGGGTGAAGGAAGGGGGAGGTGGGAATTTTGTCTTTATTAAAAAAAAATCAACGAAGAAATATTTTTAAAAAGAATTTGGTTAAAAATATACCTTATGAAGAGGATGGGGTAAAGGGGGAGAAGGAAATTTTTTCTTTGTAAAAAAAAAAATTAAATTAAGACAACACATACGGGCGTTACAAGAAGTTACGAACATAAATTATTCTTATAGGGATATTTTATATGTTTTCATAATATTCTACATTGATTGGTCTTAGTATGTTCTTCAAGTAAAATGCAATACTCAACTTGCAGATGGTCATGCGGCATTTAAGTCAGTTCTGAATCATTCATTTAAAAGCTGCCTATCTCATTTTTATTTTATAAACAATATGCTGTGCCTCTCACCATAACCAAATTTGTTTTATATTTATTTAATTTTTAATTTTAATCATTAATTTTTATTATTTATTTAATCATTTGTTTAATCTTATATGTTATAATTTATTTAATCATTAATTTCAGTATATTCAGTGTCCTGAAGAAAGGAGCTTCTCTTACGAAATATTAAGAACTTTTTAAACAAAATTTAAGTATAACAAAAACAAAAATATCATTATTTTATAAATAATTTAATAATAAATTTAAAAATTTCATGCAGTAAAATAAATATTTTTTAAAATTGTAATAAAACAAACTAACCGACTAAAAAATATTTTTAGTAAATAATAATAATAATAATAATGATAAATGATAATCTTCCGATTTGTAATATAACCTATTGAAAAAAAAATTGATCGCATGTCCGTACAGTTATATAACGCCCACAAGATGTAGCAATCTTCATCATTCCTAAAACATCCTAAAACAAAAACATATAATTTCAGCAATCAACTTTCATTTGATACATTTTCATACAAAAATGTGATTAAAGAATGTTCATGAAAAAATATTCAAGAGAAACTGTGAGAAAGGGTGATGAATTTTAAAAAATTTTGAAAAATTATTTTGGCTATGAAGAAAACACTCGCGAGTCAAGTAAAGGAAGTCCTCAAAACAAGTTCAAACTTGAGGGTATTTGCACGTTGAAACCTAACAAATTCGAAGACGCTGGTAACGTGCATGCAAATCAAAACGTCAGTGTCCTAAATAGAATAAAAAGTAAATATTTTTTTGTATTTAATTCAGGAACAAAAATTGAGTATAGCGAAATATCACCATAAAAATGATAATTTTTCAAAACTCTGTAGATCGGTAGAACCCTAAAGATACATTTTTATTTTATTTTTAAAATTATTTTGGTAATCTACGCTCAATTACACAAGTTTTGAGAGACAACCTAATATATATATACATATATATCTCAAATCTCAAAGTTAACATTTATTTATTGAGTAGCTTGTTGGTCTTGTGGTTAGAGCTCTCGCCTCGTGATCCGATCTAGCCTATCCATCCCAGCCTTGATTAAATGGAAACATTGTTTTGATTAGAGGCTTTGCAAAACAATGGAACCTCTTTTTCCCCACACAAATTTATATTCAACTTAAACCCTAACCCGTGCAACGCCAGGTACGAATAGCTAGTAACAATATAAAAATAGGTATTACAATTATTTTTCTTTTCTTTTGAAATTGGAATTAGCGCGCATTTGCGTAAGAAATTTGAATTTGAATTTGGAAGCCACATTCCCACTGCACTCAGACTTCTTTTGTTCTTGCTTTTTCTATTCTTCTTCTCCCACCCCACTATCCCGGTTAATCCAGTGTCTCGCTTTTCCAATTCCAGATATCATTTCCTTGCCTTAGTTTTGCTACTAGCGTTTATCGCGACCATATATTATAAATTTATAGAAATTTTCCGGGCCTATTTCTATTCCTAATTCTCCCTGGTTTACGGTATCATAAAAACAGGTTTTATATAAAAAATTATATTAAATTATTTAAATATTTTATTATATTAAATATTAATATAATAAAATTAATCCCTTTTATATAAAATTGTACGTTTCGTGTATTTCGACATAAATAATATTATTATTTCTAAAATAAGTACTAACTGTATTTTAAATTTTGTAAAATTTTGTTTGTTTCACACATATTTACTAATTTCTTCATGTAGTGTGTCCAAATTCTATCAAATTTTAGCTAATATAATGAAATTAAAGATATTTTTTGACATGAAAACTTTACGCGTACATGGATAATTTTAAATATGTGCCGGATAACAATCACAATTAAAAGAATCTTTTTATCCTAAAAATAAGAGTTTGTATATCCCTGTCTATTCTCCAACACCATATTAATATCCGACGTGGTTAAAAACGTTGGTGGCTTCCAAAATCCATGTCACGAATTAATAGCGCCACAAAATAGGACATAATTTTGTGATATTATAATTGGCAATGTCCAAATTAGTCTAAATATTCTAAATGATGACGGTTTTAACTTATCGAACAAAAACTCGTTTGGTTTCTAACGTATTTTGTCGCTGTTGAAATCAAGTTAAAAACTATTCAGTCCTGAAAGTTTTCTACCTCACCACGAGCGTTGCCGCAAAGTTGATGGTCGTCTCTGGAGGAGGTCCACTACCCGAGCAGGTATTTTAATTGTTTGTTGATTGCGAGATGAAAGGAAACATTTAGAAACTACTTTCTAGGATTTCTTTATGGTGAATATGTACGAGTATATCTCTCAAATATAAAAAAGGGCTTGAGATCAACACTTAATTATAAGATGCCTCAATTACTGATTTCAGAAACATCCAAAAGGAACATTTTTAAATGAATAAATCTCTGAAAAACAAATTGAAAATTATATAACAAAAACTAGCTGTTTATACTCGGAGTTGCCCAGGTTTAGGAACCTAGAGTGCCGTTGAATAAAATTTGGAAGGCATTTTAAATTAATAAAGAAGGAAAGACATTTCCTCTCCACGACATAAATGTGAAATGAGAATATGATGGCCAGGATAAGTGGATAAGCATTTTACAGGGTTCTAAAGAGTTACGATGCAAAATTTAAACAGATGAAATTCAATTTAATATATATTCTTAGGAAAAGTACGGAGTGTCCTGCGAATTGAAGATTCCTAAAGAGTAACGAAGCAAAATATTACATCGCTTACATCGTTTCTTGAGCAATAAAATGTATTTTCATGTTCCGGTAAGTAGGTAAAGAATGTTGAAATAAAGGATAATTTCGGTGGCTAGGCCAAGTGAAGAGGATGGCCGAACAGCGATCAAACCATTGTACATCACACAAGACTAATAGGGCACGCATATGCGCGTATATATATATATGTTAGTATTAATTTCTTTGGGGGTAACCCGCGTCAAAATCTGGTCCTCAGAAGGACCATTCGTCAACTGACGTTTCGCCTGAATCACAACAGGCATCTTCAGGATGTCTTGTTAATAAATTTCCGTCACGAGGGGCAGTGCGAGCACGTCCGTTCGTATCGGAAGCTTATTACCAAGTAAGGTCTGGTAAGTCAAAATCTAAATTTGGGTACTGTGGTCATTATTAGCCTTAATGATTTTTGGGAATTTCGTATTAATACTAACATTTCTAACACCCGTGAAAACCTTCATTATAACATATATATATATTTGCTGAAAATATATAAATGCTGGAACCTGGATCCGAGGTCTGACAGAGGTCCGTGGTTCGAATCCAGGTTCCAGCATTTAATTTTTCAGTTTAATTATTTCATATTTGTGTGTTACTCTTTATTTCATTTATTTATTTCGTATTAAATATAACGGGACTCGTTTCCTTAAATAAATTAAAAATATGTTTAATAATATATATACTTTATTTGCAGTTTAGCAAATAATACTTCCATTGTTCGGAAATCGACTAGCGAGAAGACGTCAAAGCTTCGTTTGATATTCTCGTAACATTCGATTATTTCCCGAATAAAAATGAAATAATATAAATAAGTGAATTAATAATTCAAAGAGAACCATATAACTATCAAATATTGATGACTTATTAAGTCGCTGGGATAGTGAAATTGGTAACACGCTATGCGCGAAACACAGAGGTCCGTGGTTCGAATCCAAGTTCCAGCATTTAATTTTTCAGTTTTATTATTTGATATTTGTGTGTTTTTCTTTATTCCATTTATTTATTTCGTATTAAATATTACGAGACTCGTTATTTCGTATTAAATATTACGAGACGACAATGAAAAACCAACATACACACAAACATGAAGTCTAATGAACAAAAAATAAATCGGAGGA
>JADDOH010012908.1:0-15627 GCA_016648135.1 Agrypnia vestita
AAACGGTTAAAGCATTCAGCTAATTTCAACGGTGTTTTATAATACAGTAAAACATATTTTCGTATCACAATTTTTTTTTCATTGCTTACAAAATTGGCTTTCGCAGTTAATAATTACGCGACGGCTCGCTCTTGCTTGAAAACCTAATTTATTTCTTCATCCCTGATGCTGTGTAATTTCGGAATATTTACACAAATTCCGAATCCTTTAATTTCTTGGCGGTAAATTATTTTATTTTAATGAATTTTGAATTATTTAATGGTGTAATGCATAATTTAAATGTTTTTAAATTTCAAATTTACAAGGTTCTAAGTATCAATATATTTTATTTGATAAAAGTTGGTAGACTTCAAATTAAAATAGATCATTCAGGATGAAACAGGATTATGAGAATCCCGTTTCATCCTGAATGAAGAATTCTTGAGAATCCTTGAGAATTCCTGAAGATCCGTGGTTCGAATCCCGGTAGCAGCCAAATATTTTTTCGTAGATTTGATTTTTCTGTATGACTTTCTAATAAATTTGGTTTTTGAAAAACTCCTTCAATTTTATCTTATTTAATTCTTGAAACATACGGATGTTTGTCTATCGGGCTGAAGAAACACTTAATTACATTTCAGAAGGGCGTTTTTTTTTTTCTAATTTCTTGGTTCAAGCGGACAAATAAAACTGCCATTTAATGGTGGTTAAACTGTTATTTTAACCGGTTATTTTCGATACAGTTATTTTGGATTCGTATCTGAATGTATCGATGATTGATAACTGAGATATAATTGTTATGTAGTACCGAAGGTTGCCCATTGAATTGCAAAAAATCAGACGCTAATCATCGATGCAAGTTAGTGTGTCACCGATTAAAATACCACCATTATTACCATTGTTGTTTGGTTGGTTCGAGTGTCCACTCTACCAAACCTTCCGTGGCGTCTTCACTCCCTCGTAAAGCAACTAATGTAAAGTATATGAGGCTGCTTAGTGTTTAGATACATCTAGGATTGGTCACATTTCCTGTATTGTGTGGTCCACGTTTCAGACCATATATCCAATAAGCGGAACATTAACCAATCTGCCAGTGTTTCTGTGCGTTGCTCCGGGAAGTGGTCATTTATTGTCCAAACTAGTACACCAGAAATAAAATCACATTTTTAATTGATATAAATAATTTATTACATTAATAAACCAATATAAATCGGAATATAAAAAGTATGACAAACACTGCCCATGAACGTGTGAACATTTCTCACCTACAGAGATCAAACTCCATACGAAGGATACAGAGAAGGTGCGGTCGTCACTATATTATCTAAAATGAGCTGCTTATGCCAAATCATACTCCGATAATAAAAACATCATCATTCTGATATTACACCTAAAAAAAAAATATGATGCTTTAAAGGTACGCATTCCACACAAAGTTTCCGGCTACTATTGCCGTACACTCAGGTTAACGACATCGTAAAGCTTCTATGAAAAATGTCGAGACATCTGTCAACTGTCATCATGTCAAAATTGACAAGTACAATATTATGTAGAGCAGAACAAGATAATTCAAACCAAGCAGAATGCGATGCACAATTTCTTTACAGCGCCAAAATAGAACATGACTGACCAGCTAAACTGAACATTTAGAAGGAATTGAATGCAGCGAAGGAATAACATTGCATTCTTAATGATACCTTTATTTTTATTTAATTAATTATGTAAAATTGCAAAATATTCAATCAAAATTATTTTCATCATTAAAATGAAAAATTAGTCTAAGAATCCTGACACCATTATTACACATCTAAAGCTGATTCTTAGAAATGCACCTTCTAACAATAATCATTGGATGTCACTAGAGACAAAACAATAAATATATTCGACATTTGAATTTCCAGACAGTCTACTGGCAACAGAAAGATTCCAAATTCAAATCCTGGTTAGATAAGTTTCATAAAATGTTATATTTCTAATAGCAGACCTCCTGATAGAAACAATTATAAATAGGTACATAACATTTTATCAGACAGTGATAATACAACATGCAGTGCAGATCTTGATATCCATTTTCAGACAATATTCTATTTTTCAATATTGTAAAAATGAATAAGGTTTCAAAATATGCATTTATTTATCAAAAAATACAACATCCATACTTCATTGCTTACGACGCACTGCCGATAGTCTCATATTCAAAGAGGCAAGTTTTGTGTATGGTTAAAAAAATATCTAGCAACCTCTTCACCAGTGATGGAGATTAAAAGCTGCTGCCTTGCAAATATTGACTTGATTACGGCTTTTAATTCTCCGACAGCCACACTATAACATTTGTACAGAAGCAATTTTTATAACATATTAATATTAATTCAAATACAAATCAATTTCTGATTGTGCTTTAATACACAGTTTCCCAGCCAACGAACCCTACACGTTAATGTCTATTATATTATCAAGTTTATAGATTGCATCAACTGTCCAAACATAACACTTAATGTAGCATTAAAATATAACATGACAAATGTGTTCTAATAGTCGATTAATAAAAATTCCAGCTAAAATAAAAATAAATATTAGGATTAATCTCTCTAACCACAACGGCCAACCACAATTAAAGACATATGTAGTTGTTAAAATGGGCTTACTAAGCAATACCTGCGAGCCAATGGACTATTGACCAAAAAATTATACTACCTAAGAGGCTTTTGAAGGCTTTTAAGAGGCCTTATAAATTAAAAAGATTTTACTTTTTAAAAAGACTTATGTACATATTATTTATTGTAGGGAATGTCTAAAAATCATTATTATTATTTTTTTATAAAAATAATCATGAGAAGATATGAAACATGGGTGGAGGCACATAGAACAATGTCATCAATGAACTCGCTGTTATATAATTTTCTTATTTTTTAATTTTTCATCTTTAATTATCCTTTCCCATTTTTTGCCATTTCCAAGCACGTTCCCCAAACTCGAAAATGTTATATCCAACATGAGCCGATTCAGACTCTAGACTTCAATATTGACGTCCAGCAAGCATAACTGATGGTGACATGAAATACTAATTATGTATTATTAATGCAGTCATACAATTTCATTTCATATTATTAAAAGATGTATATTATGGTCGGATACAATCTCGTGTGCTACTTACTCCTGCCAAACGTATGTAACTTTTAATAAAGTTGTTTAATATTTAATTACCTAGTATATCTCACAAACAAAACATTGATGTAATCTCGGATAGTTGACAAAATTTGTAGATAGTAATTGAACATGCTTTGTAGGTTATGGGATAATTATCATATGTTGAGAGATGGTTTTTTCATAATTCATATACAAAAATATTTTCATGATAAAGTAAAAAAAATAACAATGTGTAATACTATACATAAATGGTTCATCAGTTTGACTGCGGTAGTGTCCAAATCCACAGTCCATGGATTTTTAAAAACCAATAAAAATATTTATTTTAAAATAAAATCACAAATAATATTTATTTCGGAATTCGATAAATATGTATTTCACAAACTTTTCAAAATACATAGCTCCGGAGCGCCGTCCTCGCTTTCAGGCTAGACATCGTCGAAGATATCCCGGGGCGGCGGGGTGGTCAGGGGGGCTCGATACTGGGCGGAAGCCCCCTGGTAGGTGGAGGCCCCGAAACGCCGGTCGATCTCCTCGTCCAGGCTCAGTGTCACGGGCGGCGGTCCTGGGGGGCGGTCAGTGTAAGGGGCGGGCGCGTCGCTGGCCGAGCTCAGCAGCCCGGCACGAGCTTCACAGCGGGGGTTAGTGTTAGTGACGCCGAATGGTAGGGACACGGTGCATGATACTACCACCTCAATAGCTAACAAGCAATACTAAGTGGAGTACTTTCTCTCCTGAGTTTTGATCGGGATCAAAAATACATTAGATCGGAGATAATAAGTAAATTGATGCGGGTCCGATCATTTTTAAAAATCAGTAGTAATGAACGTATTTTTTTAATGATTATAATAATATTACACTGCCCTTTTGTTGGTACCAAAATTTTTATTCAATATATTGTCAATACAAACGCGCCAAGGGCCCTAACTCACAGTTAAAGTTTTATAATTTATTTTTGGTAAATAACTGCATACTTTCACGTAAGAGAACTGACTTATTTTGTAAGTTGTCGTGCAGCCTTGTTAAACCATAGCTAAATAAATTGTGATAAATGTACCAATCGTGCGTGCACAATTACTAAATGTCAATAACCTACAATACTACAAGACCCACAACTATTAAAAAAAAATAGAACCAGTATTGAAAGTTTGCCTTTAAGCAATCTCAAAATTATCAAACTAAAGGTTTATAACTGTTCTAAGATTTTCAAGAATTTTTATACATATTATAAAGTTGTAAGATATTAAACGAAGTAAAGAATGATGAAATATTATAAAATGTTTGTTAGTGCAATATTCAATGAATACAATACAATGACAAGATGATGTGCACAATGTCTGAGAAAAGAGTATCTAAACACTGGGCATGCGGGATCAACAGTGTGTAGTTTGGGACTCTGTCGCATTAGTTTACTTTTACTCATTACACAACGTCCGTCTACGCTAACAGAAAATAGTTTCCTGCCGTGAGATTAACACACCTCACAGTGGAGTTACAGTACTAACGAATCCTAGTGAAGACCATGCTGGCAAAATAAGAATGAAAGCGAAAGCTTTAGGTATGTAGATAAGTCATTTTGTGAATGGTAATATTAGGCTAATGTGAATTGTAATAAACAGTACACTACATTCTAAGCAAATCCAATATGTATGTATTGGTAAATGCACCAGATAAAAAATTTTTGGGCGTATGATGAGATATTGAAGTAAATAATTTTGTGATCTCTAAAATTGCGGAATTCTATGTGCGCTTTCTTCAGTTGGCTGCGCGGATGCGCATGATGCGCAGATAATTTTAATTCATGCTGATTACTTTGACGTGTTTAGAATTGTTTTTCACTTTTTAAAAATATATTTTAGTTAAATTCTTTTTTCTGATAACTGTGTTAGTGTTATTAAAATGGTTAATTTTCTTTGGAAGAAGTTATTACTGACTTCTTATTATTTCACATATTTATGGATGGTTTTATTTCTAATAATCATGCTTGTGTTGGTCTGAATCGGAAAAAATACAGAATCGAAAGATAAAATTAGTGAAGATTAAAGAAGTTTTCTGTAAACTCTCAAAGATGATTCTAAACATTTATGAATACGGCCATCCAAATGGAAGAATTTGAAAAAAATATGTGAATTTTTTCCACAACTGAGAACAGCAAGTAGGGCAATATTGGGTAATCTTTGTGTTAGCATGATAAATATTGCAATTTCGAGATGACTTCTTAAAACAAATATGTTATTCACAAAATTTACATTTTTTTCATGAGTTTTACGATTATTTGCAAATTTCGCAATTGCATTGTAATATTTATTTAATTTTGATGCATTGATCGATTACTATAACAGTCGATTACTTCCCGAATAAAAATGGAATAATATAATAATTCAAAGAGAAACATATAACTATCAAATATTGACGACTTGTTAAGTCGCTGGGATAGTGAAATTGGTAACACGCTGTGCGTGAAACACGGAGGTCCGTGGTTCGAATCCAGGTCCCAGCATTTAATTTTTCAGTTTTATTATTTGATATTTGTGTATTTCTCTTTATTTAATTTATTTATTTCATATTAAAAATATTACGGGACTCGTTTCCTTAAATAAATGAAAAATATGTTTAAATATATTATATAGATATATGTATATATATCTATATAGCTATATATATATATATATATATATATATAATATGTGTTAGATAATATATACATATTATATAAAATGTTACAACAGTAGCCCATCAGAAATTGATGTCATTTCTCTATATTGATAGCTTGATTACACCAAGCCTCTTAACCTTTGATATGCCGGAGTGTGGATCCGCGTTTCTATGCCTTCGTGCATTTTTTCCGTTTATCTATTATAATTTTACAGAATAAAGTTCAAAATCCCTTTGCATGTATTCTTACTGAATGAATGAAGGTTCTCAACCAATCAGTATGGTGTAAAAAAGTCAAAATTCATTTTTAGAATGAACTAAAATTAAGCCATTTTTTCTATGATGGGTGCGAAAGATGTGCGATGGTTTTTTATTGTTTATTGAAGTAATTTTTGATAAAGGTGTCTAAGTTGTTTTATTTTCATTATTTTGCAATAGTTTGAAGTAGACTTATTCAAAAATGACGTAAATCTTTGAATAAATTCACATAAAAGTTCTCAGTGTCCGTTGGTAGTGCGTGAGTCATGTTTTCGGTTTTTGTTATCTTTTTATTTTACATTTATTGCGAATCATATATTGTAAGAAAAACTTGTTTCGTAGATTATGATTTTGGAAAGTTATCTTTTCAATTAATCTTGGTTCACTCTAAATTTGTGTTCAAATCACCTTGCCTCATTGACTGCGGATCCGCGCTCGCAATGATGCTCATTTTCGAATATGTTTTTTATTCAGTTTATTGATATTATATTACATTGTTTTTGTACCTTCAGCTGTAAAATCTATCGAAATCAGTACCTATAAAACTAAATGTCTGTCTGTCTGTCTGTTCTCTATACAAATCTAAATCATTTGTCCGATTCAATTCAAATTTTGCATTACGCTTTAGGACCCGGCAGGGAACATAAGTGACATTTCCCCCTATTCTTTTACTCCTTCCCCTCCCCCTGATATATTTTCGATGCAAATTTGTACCGTTCGACCGATCGGACTCAAAATTTGGAAACTTATTCTTTAGGACCCGGCGGGTAACATAGGTGACATTTCCTCCCTCCCCTTTAACCCTTTCCCCTCCCCCTGATATCTTTTCGATGCAAATCTGTAACGTTCGAATTGAAATTTTGTTTCCCCCCATAAATTTATTTTCAACTTAATTCTTAACCCGTGCAATGCCGGGTACGAACAGTTAGTATGAAATAAATCAAACAAAAACCCAATAATGTAAGTTCAGTATTTTATTTTATAGTCATTGTCCTCGGGTAAGGTATGACAGGTCGAAAGAAATTGTTATGGTATAAAAATTTACAGTGGTAATGTGATAAAACAAGTACTTAAAAAAACTTTAGTTACGTATCTTTAAGAAAAAATCTTTTTTTTATAAATTAGTGGCGTCTAACTGCGAATTTTAATAAAAAACAATCAAGTAAAAATAGCACTTTCATGTATTATTTAGTGCGGCACATAGCACAAACAACATCTACCACACCGCGGCACACCAAAGGTTAGCAAATTATTGCCATGTATTGAGGAAATTTCTGTATGGACTTGTTAAAGATTACCATGAAATATAATCTGGGATTCCCATTATTAATCGAGTGGCTTTTAGTAAGTAACCTCCTGTTGCATTTTGCAAGCGGGTACAACATAGAAAGCAGAAGCATCAAGTAATAAAGTACCTGTGTCATAAGCTCCCAGCTTCCCTTGAAAGTCTCTTCTCCGCATGGCTGACTCCTCCAGACGCTGTCGCTTTCTCTTCTCTGTAATGAAGATCAGTTAGGCTGGAAAACCACACAGCGTGATAGATCCACGGTAGATGCCGGATAGACACACTTACCACGCTTGATGATTTCTCGTCCCTCCTCTACGAGATCCGTGGTGAGATCTGCGTCCCCCACGAACTGCTGGAAGCCACAGGCTGATAGCAGGCGGCTGCCTAGAGAGAAGTAAGTGGACACGCACAGCACCACCACGAGCATGGGGAAGTAGATGTTAAATCCGTCGGAGATGATGCTCAGAACGTCCATGTGACCCATGATCTGTAAGCAGTGTCAGGCGGGTGACTGCACATTCCTGCCCCTGCTGAGCTCTTTACTACTTGAGTCAGGTAAAACATTAAACTATTTGTGTTACATTCGCCACTTTTGGGTGGTGACTGTTATAAACTCCATCAAATTTCCTATGGTTCGAGTAAATCAGGGTTCGAAAAAATCCGATTTTTATAATAAAAATCAAATAATTGGATTTTCTGATATATATCAAAAATTGGATACATATACAAACTTTTTTTCTCTCCTTTTTTATAATAAAAATAAAATAATTGGATTTTCAGATATTTACAAAAATTGGATATGTTACAGTGAATCTGATTTTCTAGTGAGTCCATCATTCACTGGCATTTTAGAGAAAGTATATTCAAGGTCATTCTTATCATATTCAAAGAGTTTTTCACCAATAGAAATGAATACAATATTTTAACTTGCACTTACTAGTGAATTTATTGGTTTCCGAACTGTCAAAAATTAAATTTGACAAGTCTGAAATCCGTTTCCGTAAAAATCTATGCTTTTAAACGAACTTTTATTTATCCAAATTGAAACAACCGGGCCTTGAATAACAATTTAATAAGTCATTGCGTGAACAAGGTTCTTACTGCATTATTAATTTCTTCTGTGCAAATCAACATTATGTAGGTAACGGATATTATTAAAATAGTCATTTTGAAGTGTTGAAAGTTGAAAGTTTCGGCTGCACCAATTCTTCATTATATGATTTTATAACAAGATTCTAATGGCACATGGACCTTGTTTTTCAAAATTTATTTTGCGTTTTGTGTCTCATTCTACACTACAGTCTAGTCCAAAGTCACCACAAAGCGACAGTATTTCTAATTTTTATCCTTTGAGCGATAGCATATTCTCTATTCTGTGGCGATAGTTCTGATTCTCGAACTGTCACACTTCTGGACTGGATTAGTTTAGGTGGGTAACTAAAACGTAATATATTTTTTAAATTTTAATCGTGAACACTTACGAAATTCTGATCATCTTATAATTCAAAAGACAGTTGATTAAACTCATAAAAATGATACGGTGCGAGCAAGCTTCACGTCTGTCACCGACGTCGAGTCGAGTAAGTTTGCGAACTTAAAAACCGCGCACTTTATGTTGTACGTCTATTGTACCACCCGTGCTTACACGTGCGCAAACAAGAAACGCAAACGACATTAGACACATTTTTGATAAAAAGATAGAAAATTGGAAATGCGGAAGAATCTGAATGAATTCAAACGTAAATGATGACTTAGAATCTCTTTGATTTTTGTATTTTTCGCATCGAGTGTTTGTTACTTGACGCACTTTTAAAGGTTCATTTAAAATTAATAATACCGGGTGTATGTTTATTTATGTTTCTATATTTGTAAGAAATAAACTTTTGTTGTATTGTTATAAAAAAAAACATATTTAATAAACTTAATTGACAAAATACATATTCATTAATAAAAATTTTCCCTTAACCCCCCAATATTTACATGGTGACATAACCTCGTTTTGTTCCGGCAGTCGTCAGATATCATAAAAAACCCGAGTGCGCGATCTTTCAGCCGACACCTTACTTCGCGATTCGTATTCGTTTTGCGGTGCCGCTGTCCTATTTTAATTTAGGAGTTAAAATAGGACCGCAAAGTGTTCGCATCTCTATTTATATAAAAAAAAAAAAAAATGAATAAAAATCGTCTAGTGTAGTGCCGCCTTTATACTTTCTACGCTTTAAGAATTATGTGTACAAATTGATGGTTTCACCGATATATTGTCTATGCTTTGAGTAATGTATTTTCACGGATTATGTGTAGTGAATCTGAGAATTCGTTGATTTAGTTGTTTTCACTGCCCCCACTCTGCCCGACCGGGAAAAGTACATTTTTACTAGTGAAAGTATAGTCTCACTAAAAATGCAAATTCGCTGTAACAGATATATATACAAACTTTTTTTTCTCCTTTTTTGCACACGTCGATTGATACAAACTCGAAATAATTAGGAAATTTCTTTTTTTATTTTGTATATGAATTATTATTTATTAAATAAATGAACTGCATACTGTAAAAAGCTTATACATGCAATTATTATATATAAGTTATAAAAGTTGCTTTTTCTAATGTAGTGTTATGGGTGTTTGTTTCTTTGTGTGAAATAAAAAACGGATTATATGAAACAAATGAAACTAAAAAATAACCATAGCACTTTTTAAAATACAACTAGCGCCATCTAGTAACGACTGCAGATATTAAAAAACAAATGTAGCATTTTTTTAAATACAACTAGCGCCATCTATTAACATTTGCAGAAAGTTTTCTTGGATATATATCAAAAATAAAAATCGAGCCATAAGTATTGTGATAAATATCATGATATATATCCGCGGATATATATTTCCTGTACCAATTCTAAATGTATTTTATTTAAAAATATGCATATATGATTGCTTCCGGGTGATAATGATCTATGGGAAATCAAAGCCAAAAATATTTGGATTACTGTAATTTCCCTCAGTATAAAACAGAATACAGAAGAGTAATATATAAATCAAAAATTAATTGATTTAAATTGAGAAGAAGCATGCAGGAATGTCAAAGAAATCCTTGAAATACATCATTTAAAAAAAATAGTGAATCCAATAAAAAATACCCACATAATAAGTCCGTTGAATGATTTATGTTACATTTATTAAACAGTCTACATTTGTGTTTTCAAAGATGAAATTAATTGATCCAGAAGGACATAAAAAATGAAAAAAAGAACTGATTAATTCCTAATCAATGATGAAGCAATATAAACCATAACAAGTGGTTTTTCTCTAAAATTCAAAACAAAAAATATAAACCAAAACAAGTGGTTTTTCTCTAAAATTCAAAACAAAAAATATAAACCATAACAAGTGGTTTTTCTCTAAAATTCAAAACTTGCGAGGAAGAAAGATTGTGCATTCATTCAAATTGACAATAGGGCCGTATTATGACTGTGGTTGTGACAAATTTTTCTACATTGGTATACTAGTAAATTAATAGAAAATATTCACAGTAGAACCATGTTAATTCGAAATTCAAGGATCCCATAAAAAAACATTTCGAATTATGCAAAACCAGTTAATTCGAAATTCGAGGTAAAAAAAATCGTGATGCGATTGCGAAATTTGCCAAAAACGTAAAACTCATGAAAAAAACCATTAATTTTGTGAAAAAGTAATTTTGTAATCAATTGTATACTTTCTATCGCGATGCTTTTAGGGCAAATTATAAATAAAGAATGTTAAGAATTAAACCTAACCTTACCTTATCTAACCTTACCTTACCTAACGTAACCTAACCTAATATCAAAAATATAAATACAAAGTAAAAATATAAATAAAAACTGTCAAACGATTTTACAGAAGAAATTCGTAAAACAAATTGAAATTTGATTCAACAATAAAAACTAACGAAATAATACCCAAAATTAAAAAAAAAAAAACAATGCATAATGCGATAAATAGATCTGTCACCACGGCAACGCGCGCAAAATGGCGCGACAGCTGTTGCAATTTTCGCCCACAGAGTAAAATCGTGTGGAAAAAAAGGTCAGTAGTTAAACATTAAAAATATTTACATTTAGTAAATAGTTTGCTCCTTTTTACATTACTTCATTACTAACTTAATACATACTCGCTCGAGCCGGAACCCAAATACGAAAAATGCCCCCTTTGAAAATTCATCTAATGTTGACGTGTTAAATTTTTGGAAAGAAAAAGAGAAATTTCGCTAGCATATTTCAATGAATGTAGAGTTAAATTTTCTAAATATTTCGGTGTAAAACCTGGAGAAATAAAAAATTCTACCGCGTAAATTGCGCGAAATATTTATATGTGAATGTATGGGGATGATATGGAACTTCCATGTTTCGGTGTAAATAGCGGAAAAATATGAAAACAAGGAATGTAAAACTGAAGTTCTACTGTCTTTATTAAGCTAATACAAAAATATTTGTTCTTCTCATTTGTGAAAAACATCGAAATATGTTTTTCAATTTTGCCAAATTTAAAAAAAAATTTGAATTACATGAACTAAAATGTATTGATTTGTGGCGCAAGGGACTAAAAATTATTTCGAATTACGAACTACCAGGGTATTCGAATTATTGGGGTTATTTTACTATGAAATGAGCATTTCTAATTACAGCGAATTTCGAATTATCGGGACTCGAATTAACGGGGTTTCACTGTATTTATATACCTGTGTGTAGTATGTCTCTAGGATACGTTCCCGAATGATGTGTGAATCCATATGGATGAGTCCTAGAAAGTTGAGGCAGAGGGGAGGTGTGAGACGGCAGACCATCATGCCGCTGAAGATCAGGCTGTACTCGTTAGTCTGGTGGTGCGGTGCCAAGTAGTACAGGTTCAGGACGCGGATCTTCAGCACGGTAGAGAATGCGCAGTAGCACACGTATGCAATCATTATTGTAGAGAATGCCTGGAAATAAAAATAACCAAATTACTGCAAAATTCACTTTAATAAGTTCACACTGGGATTTCCGAAATTTATAATATGAATAGAGGAAAGGAAGCATATTCGGAATTCTGTTAGCAATTCGGAATACCACCATATCTCTTGCTAGGGCAGCAAATCTACCAGCAATATATAAATGTTCAAAGCTTTTTTGTGAAACATTGTGGAAATTCATTTTTAATATTACATATATATAATATAGTCGAAAAAAACAGTTTCATTCAATTCAATTCACATTTAACATATTAGCAATATTAACAACTATTACACACTGTCGGACAGGATCCAATTTTGCAACCCTAAAGAGGGCACTTCGAAAAATGATAAGGGGAGGACTCGCGGACCTGATAAAGTCGACACCCGTTTTTGCAACTTTACGAACACCAAAGTGTATGCAGCCTAAAGAAGTGTCTAATGCGCAACATTTAGGTACACAATGAATGTGCCGGATGCGAGGTAGAAGATTATATATGTGATTACTACAAATAATAAACAATACTCTATTATAATTCTATAAAAAGATAATATAATTTGGAATATGCTATTCTGAAACGAAGCCAATGTAGTTCATGCAAAAGGGGTGTTGATGTATCATATATTATTCTTGTTGCCACATCTAGTAGCCAGAAGTCCGTGCTGAATTCAGGACCAATTGGGCGAAGGAGGTTAGGAAGGCCAGTACTAAGGCATATCTGCCTTGGAGATTCAGAACTAAAAAGAACCGGTACAAGACCGAAATGAGTGGAGGAAGACTCTTGAGGAGGCCAAGACCCCCCAATTTTAGATTTATAAATTATTTAAAAAAAATTATAATGTTTAACACATGTTACACTATGTAAAAAAAATGTAATTACCTCAATCATCAAGTAGTCGTAATTGTCTTTAGCAAGGTTTACAATGTTGGCGAAGATGGAGAGCACCGGAGATCTGTTGAAGAAGGTGACCTCTGACCACACGACGCTCAAGGACAAAATGGCGGCACCCACAGCCAACAGCTTAAGAGCGTAACGCTTCAGTGCGCACTCCCAATACCACTCTGTAATACAAATAAAAAGTTACCCGTGTTGTTTTGAGTCAGGGTAATCCATACCACACTTCACCTAATATCCAGTCCATAGTACATATACACACTCCCACCGTTAACCGTGACTTCAAATGGCGGCGATACCGTGTCAGAGACGCCCTCCATTAGGGATTTTAGAATCGTTTACGTAAATTAAAAATAGTGTTTTCTCTCCAATGTTTTTTGTCTCAGACAGTATGGCGGAAGCGCAATACTGTCTGAGACAATGTATATGTTTACAAAATATATTAAAAAACTAAAGCGGAAAATAAGAAATGTATATTTGGGATGTATCTGAATTTGACTCGGCCTTATTGAAGCAACCAACAGAATTTCACTGGGTGATCTCTGAGACCTCAGTTCATCCCCATGTACAGACACAATCATTTCTCACGCAAGAAAGATTTTATTATGGGTATATAATTTTTCTTCTTTAGCGACCTCATGGAAAGTCCATAACCGCAGTCACAATACAGTTCTCCCACAGAATGAACAATTCCTGCAGAATTCCACATGGAATAAACGGAGCCCAAATTAGAGTCATGATTGTCGGTTAGTTGGAGCAGGTTAAGTTAGAGTACCACTCACGGTGTGCACTGCAGTGAATGACTCAATTTACCTCAGACCCCGTACAAATGATAATGGTGGCCGTAACGCCAAAGATAGAGGAAGAGTGCCGAGCTAAAGCTGGATTTTTAATAACATGTATAACCTGGTTTCTTGTTAATTATTTATAGTCTTAGTCTTTATAGTTATTAGCAATCCTCGCAAATTCTTGTATTTATATGCTCATTAGTGATTAATTTTTGAAATATACACCGGATTCAACTTACCTACAAAATTAGAGCAATCAATGTGGGATTTTTTGCACAATTAATCTCCATGGTGCAAATCAGACTCAATCGGTGTTGCAGTTATTTACGTAATAAAACATTGTTTAATTTATAAAATGTGTTATGTATGGAAGCAGAGGAAGTTACCAATGGCGGGAGTGTAGAGTAGCCGGGAAAGCGCAGAGCGAGTCCGGGAGAAAGTTGGCTTGAAGCGGCGCTCTCTGGAACGCTGGTTAGCCGCTACATCCTCCAGATGCAGCACCTCCTCCAACAGCAGCCCCCACTGGGTCTCGGTGCGCTGCAGCGTTTGCAGGGCCTTTATCACCTGCGGACAACCAAACATGGCATTATGGAGATACTATATCGACGGCTTAAAGCTAAAACATTGTATCTCCATAAATCATGATATTGAGAAAACTGAAAATTTGCAAACCTTGGAAAATTATATTTTGTTATATAAAGATAAGTTTTTAGTTCCATATAGTGTGTTTATTTAACTTACTAATTTAATAAAAACAAAGTTTTTTCTGTGTATAGTATTCTGGGATATTGTACCGAGTATATGCGACCTCTCTGGCCAACATTTCGGATCCCATTGCAGGGTCCATCATTAGGGCTGATGTGGAAAACTATCATGAAAAACATCAGAAAACTTTACACAGAAGATTCTGAACGGCCGTGAAAACCTAAGAACATTTTTAAAACAAAGTTCTTTCTCCCATTACATACTGAAAAATAAATAAAAAATAAAAGTTGTTCATGGAGTTACAGTATTTTGGCATGGAAATGAATACCAAATGGCATATACAACATAATCTTCTGTGTATAGTTTTCTGGGATATTCTGCCGTGTATATGTGACCTCTCTGGCCAGAGAGGTCACATATACACGGCAGAATATCCCAGAAAACTATACACAGAAGATTCTGAACGGCTGTGAAAACCTAAGGACATTTTTATACAACATAATGATCTATAATAAAGAACAATTGAAATGTTCTATTGATTAGAACAGAGAACATTTCTGAAAGTCATTAAAAAAGGTCAGCTTTCTCAACACAAGCATATTTCATTATTTAAAATTCCCAATATAGAAAATAATTTCTAAAAAAAATGGATTATTCAGTTGATCAAGGATAACCTTTAAGATTTCTAAACAACGTCAAAATACCAAAATGCAAAACAAAACAATACCAGCAAAATTATATATATTAGGTCCTTACATATGAAATTGGCGTTTAGTATGGGAGGAACATAAAGCCGATTTTTTTTTATTATAATATATTTATTTAATCAAAGTATGTACCATTGGTATCTATGCACTTTTGCCATCTCATAGGCAGTTCATCGATCCCTTTACTAAAAAAACCATTCGGACGGGAATCAATAAAATCTTTGAAGGCGGTTTGGACTGC